>CAEGAE010072088.1:0-61780 GCA_903067095.1 Girardinus metallicus
GCTTTTTTGTTCCATTTTTTTAATACCATCCAGAGTTGGTTGTTATTTTATCTATTCAAAATCATTTGTGCAAAGGAATTTATGTTTTGGATTAGGAAAAAAACTGTTGTTTTTATTTTCTGCTTTAATTAAATATTTTGTTAGATAGTAAGAAAAAAAACATCGTAAACAACTGTAGAATTTGAACTCTGAAGTTTCTGATAAAAAGAAATGGTTGAACATCACAACAGAATCTCAAAGTCTTATTATCTCAAGACAATGTAACAATAAACTATCTTAATAGGAAAACAAGCTACATGTTGTTTTTCTTGATATGGTGATATAATAAAGTTTTGGCAGCATAATGAGTTTAAGATCTTACAAGTCAATCTGATGCGATAACGAGGCTATCAATATCTAGCCTGGGATTTCTCCATAAACTGAGATAATAAAACTGTAATCTATAAATGTTTAATGAAACTGTTTATTTCACCGAAAAAGCTCCAAATCTTATCTTTAGATAACAAGAATATAGATTGTTTGCAAAATGAGTTTGACTCCTTATGTTGAAATACCAAGAGAATCACACTGAGCTCAGTATTTCACTGTCTCAGTATGGCACATTGACATTGAAATAATGTGAAAATCAACCCAAATTACATGAAATATTTGCCCGTATGTGTCTAAAATGGACCTTAAAATCTGACATTTTGAAAAGGACAATTTTTAGTAGATTAAATTTATCAGGTATGTGTGTTTAGATATCAACTCAGTGCTTTAAAGATAATTTTTTGTGGTTATAATGAAGGCATTCGCAGATAAAACGCTGTTACTGTGAGTCCAAAGTTTCACATAAGCCACAACAAAATGGTCTGTTATCTGGAATGCACTAGTGTACAGAACAAAAAGGTATGAGATATCTTTGGATTTGAGTAAATCATGACACGTCTTTGTTTTTTACTGGGCTTTTATAACAGTAATCAACTTTCAGTCATTCATGATAGACGGTGTAACAATATTACACACCAGAAACTTCATCTCATTAGTCCCTGATTTTTCCACTACAAGTCTACCGCAAATTAAATTTTTCCACAAACCATGTGATGTCCGTTAAACTGTTAGTTCCCTGACAGAGTTTCAGGATCAGAGCGAAGCCCGTTGTTCTGATCCAGCTCAATGTAAATGTGTCTCTGTGCTCCTGCAGTTCTGAAGGAGGATTTCAGCGTCCAGCCCAGCGACGCCGAGGTGGCAGAGGGGGAGGTGGCTGTTTTAAACTGTGGTCCGCCGATGGGACGTCCAGAACCTAACGTCATCTGGAAGAAGGACGGTGTTCCCATCAGCAACGTGGACCGCCACTACGCTGTAAGCAGCTGCTTTGATTATGGAAACATGTGAATATGTTTTCATCCTGAGGTTCATGGTTCCAGGGCAGAGTCGTAATTGATTATTTGACTAATCCTCACACAGAAAGAGCAAATAGATTATAATCTGTAAAAGCAGTCCCTGCATCCAGGTACTCAAAGCTTGATGGTAGAGATAAAATGTTCCACAGATGCTGTAGCTAGCTGATCTGTACTGCTTGCTTTGCTCTGCAGAAGCTGAGTGGGAAGCTGATCATCGCGCCTGCAGAGAAGAGCCACTCTGGCTCGTACGTGTGTGTGGCCCGGAACATCATGGGAGAGAGGCAGAGCAGGGCGGCTCGGCTCTCTGTGCTGGGTGAGACCAGATGAGAACAAGTAGACTAAAGGCCCCGACATGCTTCATCTGAAGCGGAACAGCTCTCGTATTTGCGCACACCTTTTATACAACAGGGCAGACCACGGGGGGACACCTCCCTGCTTCAGTGTACCTCACGCCACGTCCTGTGTTTTGCTTTTACCAAACGGTCATGGAGCTCGCGCCACACTTTTCCGCAGTGGACAGTGACGCTACAATTTCCAAGACCATTTCCCAGTCTTGTTTTCATAGGAGTTTTTATATCAACACTGCTGTCCGAGCGCACTTCCGCACCAAAACACTGCAACAAACTTCTGACCAACCACACAACACTTTGCATAGAGTTCTGTTGAAGCCTCGTGTCGAGTTCAGCAGGCAGCTGCCTCTCTGCAAACCAAATGACACAATTGTCATCTGGGTCAATGAGAGATGATTTCGGCACTTTGGATGAAGCATGTTGTTAAGCTCTACCGTTTTTTTTACTTCATTTGGGTTTCTTTTTAACCCACCAATGGGGGGAAAAAATACCTCTCTCTCCAAACAAACTTGTGACATATTTACACTGACTGGGGTTTTGCTGTAGCGCTTAAAGCAATTCACTGAGTTTCTTCTTTTATCTACCGCAGGTAAGCCTGTATTGGTGCTGAAGCCAGAAAACATGTCGGTAAGGACGGGAGAGTCTGCCCACTTCTACTGCCAGGCTAGAGGGGACCCTCCTCCTACTGTGGCCTGGAGCCGAGAGCGGGGGCCGCTTCCCAACGGCAGGTAGACTGCCCTCCATCTACCGTCATCCATCAATGACATGGCCAGAACACTGTGTGCTGGTCCGGTGTTGGACTCTGTCCAGTGTCTGCCCTTCATCTCACCTGTTGACTGCTGGGATACACCCAGATCCCCATGTGACCTTTAACCCAGTTTGTTGGAAATGAAGGAATGAAAGACGTATTGTTGTTGTCCAGTTTATTTACCGTTCTTATTTATAAGAACGGTAAACGCATAAGTTGGATAAATTTGAATAATTTACCTTAATAATAGATGAATTGCTATATTTGTGACATTTGCCATTTTGCCATTTTGGGAATATGAAATGTGCAGATCCTTACAAGGAGTTTTATAATGTTCCAAACTGTTTCAGTTTAGAGAGCAACAGTTCCTAAACCCTGGAACTCCTTAGGATCTTAAATCAATTAGGGATGCTACTGAGAAATAAACCAAAAAAGTAATCACAAAAGTATATTTATTATAAAAATATCTTAGGAGGGATAGAAACAGTTAAAATATATATTTGCAGTTTATGTTGTCGTTCTACTCCTGTAAAATTGACTTTAAATACTTGCACACTGGGCCCTGTGGTATTCACAGGGATTAAGGACCACCACGGTCCATGAATAGCTAACACCTGCAAATAGTTGAGATCCCTCTAAAAAAGCTTGTCCGCCTTGGTATTTTAGCTTCCCAAGGTGCACTTTCCTTGCATTTACAAAAAAATCTAATATTTTCGATTTTTTCGTAGAGCAAAGATATATTTTCTATGAATACTAAGCTGTGAATAGGCGGGGGTCCACTGAATAGTCTGCTGATAGTTGGGGTCACAAGTCTCTTCAGACTTGATGGTCTGAAGGTGACAAGTATGAGTAACAGCTGGTTCAGAGTTCTTCAGTTGCTTCATGATTTTTGCACTTTCCACAAAGATGAAAACTATCGTTGTGGAAAGATAGAGGATGTCTGTTTGAAACAGAGACATCCTCAGATAGGTGAACTGTGAATTGTTTCTGAGGAACATTTCAGCTTGATGTACCTGTTTAGGTTTTCACCAAGCTTTGCTAGTAACACGAGCCCGTCGATTCTTCCCGCTGCTCGGTTTGTTTCCAGGTATCTCATAAACCCAGACCAGACTCTGCAGCTCCATTATGTGACGGTGCAGGATGCTGGGAGCTACACCTGCACTGCTGCGAATCATGTCGGTGTTGTCACTGCGGTTGCACAACTTCAAGTTGAAGGTGAGTTTTCATTCTCTTTTTACATTTATTTTGCAACTGCCTTATGTTGGACGATATCTGCAAAAACAGACAAACTTCCCAGGAGCGGTTGTTATTACTTCATAATAATAAATTCACAGCAGGCATGGTGCTTTGAAAGCTAACTTGTATTCTGCAGTGCATTTAAACATGAATTACCCTCATGCTATTAGCTTGCAGGACATACAATGCAACAAAATAAACCAGATTATCATATAATAGTGATGGGAACAACTGTTCATTTGAATGAATATCTAGGATCAGTACAGTAAAATGATCCTTTCACAAGTTCACAGTTCATTTGCGCAGAACAGCGCCTCCTCTAGGCCAATCCGCATACTGCACATTTCAGAACGCGATCCTTTCAAGCTGACACGGCGCCATTGCTGCTCTATGTCTGTTTCTTCATGCTAACGGATGATGTTCTGTCAAGCCACATAAAAACTAATACACACACACACACACACACCCGTCCCCATTATTTTAACAAACTGCAGTACAAAAACTAAAGTGATCGCGTGGAAGGGAGACATAGTACACATAAAATCTATAGATTTACAGTATTTATAAGGCTTTTTATTTATTATTTGCTATTTCAGTTATTTCTTGTTTTAATTTCAGTGCGATAAAACATATTTAACAACCTGGCATGTAGTCATATACTAATCCATTTACTTGTTTATTTGACAAGCTGTAAATGCACTGGCACAGCGTTCACTCTTCAGTCAAAATAAGCCCATTGAACCAAAAGAATTTGGTGCAATGGGCTGGTTGAATTTTTTTTTTATTTTATTTTGCCGTGAAGTTATGACTTGCAAACCTTAAGGAATTGTGTGGTTGCATCCATCCTTCCATCTGTCTGTCCATCTGGGCTGGTGCCTATCCCCAGCAGTCATTAGGCGAGAGGCAGGCGCCTGCTGTTTGACTACGCCGCAGTACATTTTCATTGGCTATAGTCAGACTAATATTTTGACATGATTAGTTATGTATTTCCATGTAGCTCGTGAAAAATTGTTTCCTTGGAACAAAAATTTCAGTGAGATCTATCTGATTTAGTCTACTTTTAAGCCAAGCCGCAACATGGCTTGGTAGAAATGACCTTCTACAGCCCAAACGACGGGCTAAGTTGCGACTTCTGCTTCGTCCTTTAAAGTTAACTGTCGTGTTTCCACTGTAGACGACTTGATGCTTTCTAATAAATGTTAGTATGAAACATTTGCTGTTGCAGAGACTCCCAGCACTGAACAGAAAGACTTCCACAGAGAGCTGTCAGCCTTACGAGTGACCCTGGAGAATGTCACCATCATCGCCTCGGAGTCCAACGTTTCCCTCGTCCAATGGAAGGTATGAGAGCCCTGTTATAGAGCTTTGTGGGTGGAGTGTTTGAGTGTTTGATCTGTGTTTGGTGTTTTCCTGTGACCAGCTTCAGTCCCTTCCAGCTCAGCCGCACTACCTCGACGGCTTTGAGGTTCTCTATCGTCCCCTGCTGCCTGTCAGCTCAGACTGGGCAGCAGTGAGGGTCTCTCTGCCTGGCTTCCAGGCTGAGGTTGGCCCCCTGAAGAGGGGCTACAAGTACGAGTTCAAGGTTCGTCCTTATGGGAGCAGCCTGTATGGAAGGGAGAGCAACACTCGGCATCTCCGAGTCCCTGAGAGAGGTGAGGGAAGGCTGGCTTCAGAAGCCCTCACCTGCATCTTTTCCTCCGCATTAAGCCATCAATCAAACTAACTCAGGGGGAACATTTTGCCGCTTTTCATGCAGCGCCCAGTGCACCCCCTCTGGCCGTGTCCATAACGGTGAACCACGAGCAGAACAACACCGTCCATCTGAGCTGGGAGCCTCCTCCTACCGACAGCCACAACGGCATCGTCCAGGGTTACCAGGTGACCGCTCCCTGTCTGACTCCTCTTCATCCATCAACAATCGGGTTATCAGCTGAGGACTATTCTTCTTTTTTACCATTACATGTCATTTCTTTCTTCCTCACCGCCCTACCTACTTCCTCTTAATATTCCTTCCTTCTTTTCTTCATTAGTTCCTTTGTTTTTTCCTTCCTTCCTGTCATTCTTCTCTCTATAGTCACTATCTTCATGGTTTCCTTCTGTCCTTTTATCCCTCGTTGCTTTCTTCCTTCCTTTTTTTCCCCCTTCTTTTCCAGGAGTGAGCTTTTTCCAGAGTTCACTGCTGATCCCAATCCAAACAGTTTGTTAGAAAGCATTCTGCTGTTTTACATGAGAGTCATTCTAAATCATATTAGTAGTGTTTTTGAGACCATGAGTTTCCTCTCATAAATGTGTGAACTGCTCCTTTAGGTTTGGTGCGTGGAGTCTGACGAGCAGCAGTATCAGAACTGGACAGTGGACAGCGGCCAACACAGCCTGGATATCTCCACACTGGAACCAGGGAAGCAGTACTGGGTAACCATGGCAGCGGTGAATGGTGCTGGAGTGGGCACGCTCAGCGATCCTCATGGATTTGTCATCAGTGAGACCAACAGCCTTTTCAACTAATTTCTCCGTCATGTTCCCTCAGTATCTGACCACCCAGAATGTCTGTTTTTACTCAGAGCCACAGCTAGGGGGCGCCTCCGACCCAGACAGCTACGAACAGGATACGTTTCCTGCGCTGGCCCTCCTCCAGGACCCAGTGCTGATTGGCAGCGTTGGCGCCCTCTTGTGGTGTCTTCTGATGATTGCAGCTGTTTTCCTGTTCAGACGCCACAGCAGCGCGGGTCAACTGTCACCTCACCACAGCAAGACTAAAGGTGATTTTTTTTTTTAAATATTGATAGTGTGATCCCTGCTGGAGGTCAATATTTCTAAAAGACCAGAAATTGTGTATTCATTTATTTGCTGTTTTTTTTTTTTTTCCCAGGTCTGCACAGATTGGCCAGTGAAGATCTCATTATCAAACACAGGTGAAAGTTAAACAGCATCAAGTAGATTACACGTGTAATAAGACATGAACAAAAATCAGCTTTCTGTTTGGACTTTTCACGGATTATGTTTAAAATAAAACATTTTATGTAAATCAGGCAAAACCTTAAAACCACTGTTTGCTTTATGAATTGGTGGACTTTTATTAATCTAATTTCTGCGTTTCTTCCATTTTACACTTACACTAAATAAAATATGAAGCCTTGTAGAATATGCAATTTGTATTGATGCTTCAGGTTCAGGTGGGTACTGTGATGCTAAATGTATTATACACATGCATAAATGGCGCTTGTAGCAGAACGGTTCTCATAAAAAACCATCTATAACTTAATAAAATTCTCGTGAAGGATCCATATCCTTAAGAGTTGCCAAAGGCTGTTTCCTGTGAATAAAAGTTGTAATTTTTAAACTCTTTACTAACCATTTAAGATGCTGATTCAGCTGCGTGGCCCACAATAAACATCAACTGAACATCACGTGACACTGCAGAAGCAAGTAACCGCCAGAGCTTGGAAATAAATGCAGGAGCAGATGAGGTTTAGACGAGAGGACGTTAAGTTAAATGTTATAACGAGATGCAAAACTTGCTATAAGTAGATTTATATCTCACTAAAAACAAAAATATCTTATCTTTTAAATAAGAAAGGTTGGATTAGTAAAAGCGACGTCAGAGAAGTGTATTTTTATATCATGTTAAAACAGGAAACTTTCATGGTGGCAGAACGTGTGAAACTCATTTTAACAAATTTTACATCTTGTTAAAGTGTGGACGTTTCTCTGTAAGGCTGTTAATTTATATCTGGGTTGTAGTTCATGATGAGGGGGTCACAAATGAACCCCCTGCCTATTAATTGTTGACAACCTCTGATCCATGGCCATCAGCTTCTCGCATTATACTTATTCTTTAACCAGTTACGATAATCATCTGTTAGCATCACCTTTAAAGAACCTGCCTGAAAATGCTAAGTCCAATGTCTTTACTGATGTTGTCTTTATTGGTGCCTTTTATATGTATTTAGCAATAAATTATTATTATTTTTTTTAATATTTATTCTAGATTTTTATTTATTTATTTATTTATTTTATTTATTATTTGGATCGCCTGCCAGTTAAACTTGCACATATGTAAATGTATTTATAGTCAGTTTTTTGGTATTTTTCGTCTGTAGCCAAGCAACAACACTTTTTGCCAGTTTCAATGTCTTTGTGCAATGACAATAAAGTAAGTCTAACTCTTGCTAACATAGTTTCTATTTTTCTTCATTTGCATAAAGTTCTTATTACTTCTTCTGATGTTATGTTATGAGAAAATACTTGTAATTATTGTAACTATACATAAAAATCATATCTAAAACGTGTTTTGAAGTCCCTATTGAGGTATTTTTTTCTTCTACTGACTCTACCTTTCTGTTGTGCAGAATGGCCGCTCCAGATTCTCCGTGGATGTCCGGTGGCTGGAGACCGCCCTTCAGCCAGAAATACCAGGACTTGTGGGCCCAAGGCCACAGACATCCTGGGATCAAGAGCAGCAGTAAGCAACACACACACACGGCTGAGAGCGCGTGTGTGTTTCGTTCAAACTGTTTCATCTGAACTGTCCCTGCAGCTGATATTTAGAGGTATTTTACATGGTGATCGTCATTGTGTGTAACATTGCATTCAGGCAGAACGATGACAGAAAAAATGAGACGAGCGAGGAAAGAAAAAAAAAAAAATTAATCACAACTAATGTTGTCATAACAATATTTAACTTTGTGGTCGAATTTAATTTTCTTCCTAATGTTGTTACTGAAGCTTAAATTAAACAGCAGATGGGATTCTTTGTTGTTTAGCATTTGGGTTGTTTCATGGATAACATTTCTCGTCAGTCCAGCATTAGGATAGTTTTAAATGACTAAACACGAGTTTCCCATATGTGTCTTAATGTGCAGAGAAAATACAAAAAAAAAGAGAACAGAAAATAAATTGCAGTATAATATAATGTAAAGCAATATAATATATTATAATAGAGTATAGTATTATATAATTAAAAAATATAGTATAATATAATTTCCGTTCGTCCAGGTCTTTCAGTCTCGTCCAAGCAGGACGGCAGGATCGTGGACTCAGCTGTTCCCATGGTGACCGACAGCTGTGGAGTCTACGGAACGTTTTATGTGGACCTGAAGGGCAGCAGCCTGAAGACCTTCAGCAGTCCCGGACGCTGCCCTAAAGTGCCTCACGCCTTGCCTCACCAGCAGGGGGCGGAGACGATCCGGATCTTCACCCAGCCTGACTCCAAGTCGTCGTCCCTCAGCAGCCAGGAGGCTCTGCCCTGGAAACAGGCCATACGTCCTCAGCCAAAGATGGGCGTGCTGAGGGAATCATGGGAGAAGAATCCCCACGGGAAGCCAGGTGGTGTAGAGCTGGGAGTTGTGATGCTAGCATTTTGTTTTTGGGGTTTATAGTGTGATTTTTGGTTCCAGTTCATTCTGACCCGTCTCTCTGCAGAGCTGCATGCAGTGAACAGCTTACCGGTCCTGTCATCCAGAACCCAGGCCGGTCCCTCCAGACCCTGCAAGCAGAGACTCAGCCACGTACCAGCAGGACGCCACGGTACACAGATGTTGTGCTTCTGTCACAAACTCCAACAGGACAGCGCTGGAGTGTTGGAGCGTCATCATGACTTCCTTTACCGTGTCCAGGTGGAGCTTCGCAGGGCGGGGAAGGAGCTGCTGGTTCTCGCTTGCTGCATTACTCTGCCTCTCTGCACTTAGTGGACCTGCTGCCCCCCCCACCACTGATGGCCGCAGACAGAAACACCCTGTCCTCAGACGAGGGGTAAGACACGTCAGATAAAAATGACGCAACACTGTTTTCAAGAATGAATAGTAATAAAAATTTCTCCAAAATACAACTTTTGTTCTTTTTTTTTTAAATCATGACCTATACTCCTAGACAGCCTGTCCTCAAAGCCGACCGGCTGTCTGGGAGCTAATTATTATCATTAACATAATAATGAAAACTAGAAGGAAAAGAAATATTGCTGTTAAAGGTGCAGCCAGGAGGAGGGTCTTAGTGCTCCTTGCTCTCTGCTGTAGTACACCTGGTTCACCACAGCATAGCCTGTGACAAATTCTAAGCATGGCCACTGATGATAAGTTGTTTCTCCACCAGTAGCACATTTAGCAGCGCGTACACGTGTTTGATCGGCAGCGCCAAACCCTTCTCCTGACTGATTTGTTCTGTTTGAGTGGGAACAGCAGCACTGGGAGGAGATGGAGGAACTCCATCTTTTTACAGATTATGTGTCTCATCCATGTATGCCGTCACGCGGTGACAGTTTGAACAAATATGAAGAAAACATGTTGTTGAATAAGTTACATACTGCAGCTTTAACTGAAATAAAAGTAAAACATAAGGCCTTTCAAAAATACGGGGAACCAACCAAACTAACTAAAATGACCCAATAGAACTTAATTAATACAGTGCTTAGCTGCAAGATATGTAAACAGTATTCACTCTTACAGATTTCTTCCTCCTTTATGAGAACTGAGTTTGTTTGTTTTTTTTTTTTAAACTGTGTTCAGTTCCAGTCATTCCACAAAGCTGACAGAGGACCTGGGCTCCGTCCCATCAATTAGTCCTCCATCAGGTTACCATGGACAAGCAGGACCCAACAAGCATAGCGGCGCCCCCTACAGCCACCTGTCTGCTTCATCCTACTCCACCTTAATGGAGGCTGATCAGAGTTCGTCCCTGACGGCGCAGGAAGCCACTGAGTACCTGGAGCTCAGTCCTAACCCTGAGAGATACAGGTAGAGATGTTTTACACCTCAATCTCTCCAGATGTTCCAGATGTGTGTCTTGACGGTCTGTCTCTGCTTCAGCAGCGTCCTGCCAGAGCAGCGTCCCTCCCTGACCCACAGCTTCACCTCCACCCTGGGGAGCCTCTGTGGGCCGGTCGGCTCGGCTGAGTCGGAGGATGGCGCGGCGCTGCGTCGTTCTGGCCTTCACAGCTCGCCGTCCTCCTTCTGCAGTGACTGGGACAGCTCCCTGTGGAACACCTGGAGCTCTGCCATGGACAGCAACATGGACAGCAACCGCACCAGCCTCATCAGCTCGGTGGACAGCTGCTACACCAACGACAGCGCCACGTTCGCTCGCCTGCTGGCCGCGGCCGCAGAGACCATGAGTGCAGCCTCGCTGACGGGTAGGAGGGATAGGGGAGGGTCTTGCATGGCAGCAGTTAGTGGCGCTATACACACACATACACACACATGTATATCAGACACAAAAATCACTTTTCAGTGTTTATTTGTGAGCTTTAATCAGCAGCAAACAACAAATATTTTGAAATCAGTTTGATTTTATTCGGTTCTCAAACCTAAAACAAAAAGTAGAAAGTAAGAACTTACTGGAGGTTCGGCTGAAAGTTTTCCCTTAACTAAAGTAGAAAATAGACATTTCTACTTTATATTACACAACTGCTAAAAACACTTAAAAACAGTGTCCCAGCTGTTCCCGAATGCAGCATGTGCAGGTGTTGCTATATGTATGCTGCATGGTTCTTCTTCTTCTTCACCTGACTGAAGAAGATGAAACCAAAGATCTGACAGTTTGCAGTCCAAGATGTGATTTATATGTTTCTCCTCTAGATGGCGCCATTCAGCCATGATTCCTTACTGACAGCAGACAGCAGAGCTTCAGTCCACCTGTCTGAAGAGACAGCTTCTTGGATTTCACATTTTAATGAAACTTCTACTTTCCACTATAGAATCTGCATAAGAAAGAACAATAGTTGACGCAGCTGATTATTTAAACAACCATAACTAGTTCATATATATATATATAGTTATGCACATGCCTGCTGTTTGAAGAGAGATGATTTCATTCCAATTCCTCCTCCCACTTATTTCAAATCTTCCATCAAACTGAAGTCTCAGATTTCTGCCCCTCTTTGTCACCTCATCCATCACTCTCCCCGTTCCCCACAGGATTCATTCCATCCGTCAAACTCTCACTTTCGGCTCTTTTCTGCCGTGACTAAAACCACCTTAACTTCTTCTGACAGGTGGCTGAACAGCCGCTGCTTTTTTTTTCATTTTATTTTCATGAATCTTTGAATCGGATTAACGTCCTCAGCGTGGATTGTCGTCTTGTTCTGTGTTCAGACTTCTCGCCGCCGGCCTCCCCCCTCAGCGCCTTGTACCCGTCGTTCCGTTCAGACGGCGATGCCTTCAGGGAGCTGGAGCCCATCCCCGCGTGGGACTGGAGCATGGCCTGGTTGGAGGAGATGGACGCGCAGTACGGAGCTCACTATCCCAGCAGAAACATGAAACCCTTCAACGCTTAGAAGTTGCGCTTGTGACCGCGTCAGCGAGGACGGAGGGAAACTCTCTTTCCTCCAGAGCAACGCAGAGCAGACTGACCCGATGCTGCAGGTGGAGCGTTTCACCAGCCGGGTTCTGAAGCTTCATTAGAAGCATTTCACTGACACTTCCACTGAAGAATCAAGCCTCATGCTGTTTGTAATAGTTTTCCTTTTTTTTTTTCCTTTTTACCTCAGGGCACTTCAGCTACTACTTTGATTCTCTGAAATGACTTTCATGGAGCTGTGGAAGTTTTTTTTTTTTTCATTCGAATTGTTTCCCTGAAAAGGAGGATAATGAGATATTTCCCTGGGGAGGTTCTCACCCCGTGTGTTCTCAAACGTCCAGAGAGATGCAGCGGAGACGGTCTTAGAAAAATGCGCTTGTTGTTTTCATGTGGGTCTTGCTTAGATTTTGTTCATTAAGACTGCGGTTCGAATCCATTATTATTCTGGTTTTGTTGTGGTTAAATGAAATGCAGCGTATTCATGAAAAGGTTATTTAAAGATTTTTGAACGCGTTCCTAACCATTGTCTTTTCTACTTTTCTTTGGCACTTCTCCGTATGCTGATAACTTGGAATGTCCTGATTACACAGTAGGCATTGTCTGATACCCAGTCATAATGAACAGCCTCATTGAAGCTATCAAAATAAATGCTATGTATATGTTTGATCAGAAAGAAAAAAACACCATAAATGTCATCAGAATCCCTCGCATTTAGTAACTATTGACAATCTGGACGCTGTCACTCACCTCTTTGTTTCTCCTCAGTCATTTACTCTCTGTTTTGTCCCCAACAACTTGCTGCTCCAGCACAAGTTAACTGGTAATAAAGCTACCATTTTAATCAGACTGTGTAGCTTAAAACATCCAGTTCCGACATTTGTTTCTGAACTGCATTTTGTTTCGACCCATCCAGCCAGGAGCACTTTTTCTGCAATGCTAGGCTAACATTGGCGTGCTTATTCTTGGTTTTGATAGGACTCGTTGGTAACTTGGATCGCAGCATTTTTCGGTGCTGGTCCAGCTCATTGTGTGTGTAGACAGAATGTACAGCAAAAGCCGTTCTGCTCCATAAAATTCAGAGACGCATATCTCCCTGTGCTAGATCTTGTGTCTGAGCACAGCGGGCAGAGTTAAATCACATGACACACACACACAGGAAGCCTCCAGTAGGCCACTCCAGCCTCTCTATTACACACTCTTTGAATGTCAGAGTAAAAAGTGCAAAGGGCTTAGAGTCTAAGTAGAACGTTCTGATTTATGTAACAAAAGAATGGGGTAGAAACTGTCTTACCGTTTTGTAAGCCCTGTAAGAGAAAATAAGCTATGATTGTAAAACATAAATGGGCTCCCGGGTCTGTCTGGAGTTGCCTCTGACATGTTCACAGACAGAAGACCAATAGCAGGTATCAGGAGTTAAGCTTTTGTCAAACACTCCACAAAAAAAGCTGTGATCTAGATGCCAGGAGTGAGTGAATTGCAGCGTCTCTTCTGGTAAATACACTTTTTTTTTTTAAGTGATTTTATAAAGTTTACATCATTCTAAAGTGCACATTTGCCTTATTAGATATATAAGCATTTAAAGTGTAATAAGGATTTTAACTTTAAATAGCTGCAATTGTGAATATTTTGTGTATTTAGAAGCACATCTCTTTGAAGCTCAGTCTTTGTACCCAGACAGATGTGTTTTTACTAATAGTAGCAAACTTTAGCATTTAGAAAAAACATCTGCTTCGTATTTTGCACGTCTTGAAATAAAATGTGATTTATAATATGAAATAAAAACGAAAAAGTATATTTTATTCTGAGATGACGTTTGTTCACTTGATTACAGGGGGAGTTGTTCTGTAGCGAAACAAAGGACCGAAAGAAAGTATTAACTAATATTTTTTTTTTGTCATTTGGCCTCTTTATTTACATACTTAATACAGTTTTGGTCTCTTGATCTTATGCCAATCTGTCAATCTGTGTCAATCTGTACTGTTCTTGAAACGTTAAATAGAAGCTGTTTCATCACGTGACATAGACATCTCGATTGCATCACTTGAAGATATTTGGGTTTAAGCTCGTATTTCTTGAAACGACTGTCACAAACAGGCATCAGAACCACAGTCACTGAATTGAAATGATGACTTGTTTGTAAAATACCTCGAGACGATTGGTGCTACGTAACCTGAAAGTCTAAAGTGTAAATAACCGTCAGCCTCTATTAAAAGCGGTTATCTGCGTAGACATAATTTGCTGGAACTGTCATACTACTGAGTTGCTTTATGAGTTAGAAACTTAACCTCACTGAGCCAAATGTCACAAACTGTAAAAGCCTGAATATTTTACTGCAGGTAAGATACTAACTGTTCACACCTTCTGAATAGGATCCCCAAACCCATCTGGCCCGTCGCTGGAGGCAGCGCTTGCCACGTCATCCATTTTGTTGGGCAGTTTAAGCATCAGTCTTCTTTAATGAGAACCAGATCAGCAAGTCTTCCTGTAACTTTAGCCATTGTCACTCCAACAAAGAGCTGAACTTTGAACTTTCAGAGCAGAAGACGTGCAGCATTTTGATTTACAAACTAAGAAAGAACTGAAGCTTCTCCAGGAGTCCAGTATGTTCTCATAAACAACTTTTTGAAATGAGTAATGTGGCTCACCACCCAGGATGCCAATCCAGCAGGGTGCTCCATACCGTTTTGATTTATGAAACCTTTATGTAAACTCAGGAAAAAGCTTGTAGGGGGCGGAGAGGGGCACTCAGGGAGCCACTGTTAATGCACGAAACATCGGGGAGTCTGCCTTAAAACTTTCAGCTCAGTTTTTTTTTTTTTTTTTTTTTGTTTTTCCATCCCCTGAGGGAAGTGTTACAGTCTTCTAGCACATCATCCGGGATGTCTTGTTCAAATCCAGAGAGACAGAGAGAGAGAGAGGATTCCCACTGGTTCCCTGTGCTGTTTTCTCCTGCTGGGAGACCTGGGAGCCACAGGAGCAGATGAAGCAGTCCGGTTTTTCACACCGACATGCAAGGCCAGCCATGTTAACGGACGTAAAATATCTTATCATTCCAGATGATCCCTGTGAGAGCTGATTTAATTGACCCCCCCGGCAGCTCTTTACGGCCTGCGCAGAGCGGGAAGGTGACGGTTGGAACTGACTCGATTAGCCGAGGCAAACAATGCTGCTGCACCTGATAAAGGCTTCTAAATGCAAACGCGCTGAGGAGAATAATCACACTTTCATCTGTTTGCATTCGGAGCTAAACAGGAAGCGCGTGATTTTGTGACTTTCTCACGCTCTTACCTGATGCTTCCTGTTCCGAGCAGATTGCACGCTGATGGATCGGTGAGAGCCCTCGCAGAGTCGTCTGGATGTCGTTCCAGTAGAGGAGCCGGGAGGTCAGCCACGACTCCTCCACTAAGTCTGATTAATGATTTCCTCGACAGCAGCTTGTCGTGCCCCAGCAAAGCACAACACGCTCTTTTTTTTTTTTCTTTTTTCTTTTTTTTCCCCCCACTAATCCGTGCCCGTTTGGGTTACTTGAGTCAGACAAGACCAAGAATGTGGAGAGGAGGGAGAGCTTTACCATCTGTTTCATTTAGGAACTGCGGGGCAGCTCCTGCTCAGGGCTCATGATTTAAATGTAAAAAACTAAAACCAGTTTGGAAATAACAGCGCTGAAAAGCAGAGATAAACTTCCTCACATCTTAACCAGGCCGCGCGGCTGCTGTTGTGGTCAGATTAAGCGAAGCCGACCTGCTGGTCGAAACATCCCGAAAACATGAAGAAGGACACGCGAACACACACACAGCTCTGCCCTCAACCCACATCTGACCGGATTGTTGGGGTGTTTGGGTGTGTGTGTGTGTGTTTTATTTGTGCAGCATCCTGCCACAGGGATCAGCCCTTCTTCAGTGAAGACCATATGTTTGTACATGGAGCCCCGAGCTCTTCTGCACAGCACACACAACCCCGCAGTGAAAAACTGTGTATCTGCTTGTCTTATTAGTGCTCACACACACACACACACACACACACGCCCACGCACACATGAACAAGGAACATTGCCGTTGGGATTTTTGCATCACAGATTTCGGTCTATGCCAAAGTACCAGCTTTATATATAGCATGTCTACAAAGCAGTGAGGCGTGTCAGACGCAGCCTGAAACCATCTGCACACTTTACACACACTGATATGTAGCTTTACAGCGCAGCTTTCTAGCAGTCAGCTTGTCTTAGCAAATCAGTGATTCTCGGCCTGACAGCTTCTGGATATTTACAACGGTTTGCAAAAGACCACTTGAAGTTCCTTACTTTTTTTTTTTTACATTATAACCACAAACCTGAGAGTATTTGACTGAGTTTTATTATTTTTTTTTTTTAATGTTTCACAAAAAGAGATGGGATTTCTTGGACAATCTTTGCAAAAGAGCTCAAGCTCAGTCAAACTGGATGAGGAGGATCTGCTAAGATTAATTGTTGAGTCTTGTCACATAATCTCATTTGGATACAGCTCTGGACTTTGATTGGACGGTTCTTTTTCTTTCTTTCTTTTTTTACATGTTCTGTCCTTCAATGCTGCTCTCAGAATTGCTGTCTGACTGACATGATGAGGCTCAACAGATTTACTTTCACAAGCAGAGCATTATGGCTTTCTGTATTTAATGTGAGTATGTATATATATATATATATATATATTGAGGAGATCTCTGTGATTTGTTGTGATTACATTTGTACATTATACAAATAGCTTAGTCCAGCTTTAACTAAGTTAACATTAACTACGTCGCATTCCTGTGGCAGCCATATTGGATTTTTAGGTTGAGGACACATCTCTAATATTTCAGCAGTACTTTAGAGTTCAGGTAAATTTCTTCAACTTTGAACTTGGACATTGCAACATCAGTGAACAAAGAGTGTGTAGCATCAGTTCCAGTGTTCTAGACTGTGTTTTTCCTTTCCTTCTGCTGCAGTCCTCCTCGGTTCATACATTTATCTGTGCAGGATCCTTCCACTGCTGAAAAGACCTGCCTGTTGGAGGTTTACTGGACCTTTTTAACTCTTTTTGGATCTTTCCGATTCAGGTTGGTGCTCAGAGGGAGCTGGGTACAGGAATACATCAGTCACACAGGTTGGATTTACATCCACAGTTTGTCATACCAACAGCTCCGGGCGTTCATTTTGATCCAGTCATTACGCTCGCGTCTGTATTTAGAAAACACGGCAGAGCTCTATTGATCCGTGAAGGAAATTAGGCTGGTTTTTCTCAAGCTGCCGTCGGTAAAGGATATTAGAGGCTGTGAGGGGGAAACAGAACACCAGGAACAGAAACCTAATGAGGAAAATAGCTGCAGTGGTGATATTGGTGAAGCAGTTTGCTTATGAATACATCTTCCATGTCAGTCCAGAGACAAGCAAGAGCAACACAATCACGGCGTATTCTAAAGTAGAACATGGAACACAAGCAACAAGCCGCGTACGCTGCATCTAAAGCTGGAGCTGCTAATAGTGGGGACGTACTCCCTCTGTCAGGCAGGATGACAGCCCATCAGGTGGCTCACACACACACACACACACACAGCCACGCCGGCTGACAGCAGCGCTCAGCTGAGCTGCTAACGTTGTAATCATTCAATTAACTGCAAATCAATAACAGCCTTATGGATGAGGAGTTTCAGGATTGCTCTGTCGCTCACACACCTTTCTGACTACACACTCTCTGCTGACTGAACGTCTGCTGTCACCCTCCCGCCACGACCGCAGACGAAACCTCCCAGCCGAAGTTTGTCTACGAGACAAGTTAAAGTTTTCCCAACTCGTTCATCTTGGACAGGATCGTGACCTAAATGCTAAATGTGTCGCTCCAGCCCACGCGGTAATCTTACATCCTACGTTCAGCGTCCTCGCCTCCACGCTGTTTTAGCTCCTCAATGGATGCGTGACATCAGCCAAAAAACCTCCCAAACATCCATCTCTCCTGTCACCCTCCAAATTAACATGGAAATTGCTGCTTTGCATTCTGGGGTAAGGGAAACAGAGATTTAAACACCTTCTTTTCACCCCTTGCCTCTGCTCGCTCTCGGGGGCCTGGGGCCCCTTTTCCTCCCGACCCGGTGGGCGTTCCAGCCATGACACCTTCCCAGTGAATGAGTGAGGTGATTAATGGCTTAAGGGAGGAATGACGAGAGGACCGGAGGATAGAAGGACATGGGAAGGATAAAACGTGCTGGCTGCTGAAGGTCAGCAACGTAAATCTTGTCATCGGCAAACTGCGTGAAAGACCTACAGTATATTTTCACATGTTAGTAGTGATGCTACTGATTGTGTGAACCGGTATGATTGTAACACATTTGCTCTTTTGCGTGAAGCATTTTACTTGCCGCATGCAAATGCATTTTTTACTAAAACAACATTTTTGACTTCTGAACCCCATCGTCTTAGTGAAAAAGTTGAACGCAGCTGGGGGAAATGATCGTGACTATGTGGGACCCCTGCAGGTCACGCAATGTTGCCCATGACAAGAAATTTGTGTAAAAAAGGTCAAGTTGATCTTCAGTCTCACTCTTCATTCACCCATTAGTGAATGAAGTGGAAACAGTCCATTAATGAGACTCGTTGATTGAAACTTGGTCAAAGGAAACAATAGTTTCTTCATATCTAAGTTTGTTCCGGAGCCGAGGAGCATAAGAACTTACTCAGCCTAACAAGTGTCACTGGACACCGAGTCACCAATTCTCCGATGACCTGAGAGGATGTGTTGTCCAGCAACTCAGAAAAGTGTTTCAGCCAATGACAATTTAGTGCTTCATTGAGCGATACCAGGATATTGGACTCTAAACCTGTTCTGGGTGTACCCTAACTATCACCCAATGACTGCTGGAGATAGGCACCAGCTCACCCACGACCCTACAGAGATGAGTATAAATGTTGGAATGATGGGAAGATGGTTGGATTACTTGACAAACAGAAAACAAGTTCAGTGACTTAAGAACTGGTTTTGATATGATCCATTTTGCTGGCGTTGGTCCAGATCCTATCAAGACTTTGGATGCAGCAACCAGATTGATCTTTTAAAGAAACAGTAAAGACCCAACTGCAGTGGTCTAAAGTACTGGAAATAAAATCCCCTGTTTTGACAGGAAACCCTTTACCTTTAAGAGGATGACAACAAGGTTTGCGTGGTTGTTAGCGCCTTTGAGTTTAGTAGAGCTCTGATCTCTATTTTTACATTTTGGGGACCAAAAGCAGTGACTTCTGTGTTTTCGACATCTCATCAAAATCTCATCTACTGTCTGTGGTCACCAGATGACCACAGACAGTAGAATTGTGTGTAAATATGATAGAGGATGTTGTAGTACCCGGCAATCTGAGCTATGGGGATCGTACAGAAATTGATCAACTGTGGCTCAAGAATGGACTCTTGAGGAACCCCACTATTCATTTGTTTTGTTTTGTTTGTTATATGTAGTCCCAGTACCAGACACTACAGCCATTTTTCTTTCCACCCAGTAATCTGTATGTTATGATCAATTGTGTGAAATGCAGTTCTGACTTTTGATAATGCTAAGACAGACGCTCTAGACCCATCAGAAATAAGATGCATACTGTTCAAAACTTTTACCAATACTGTCTCAATGCTGTTATGAGATCTAACATTTAACTAAGAAGCAGAGAATACATAACTTTTTTTTTTAATCATAAACGAGGTAAATGTGTTCAGAAAATGCTTTTTTTCAATAACGTTTGAGCCTTGAAATGATAGAAACGGTAGACCGGATATGGTTCTGCAGTAGATTATTATTGATACATCTGGCGGACACGAGAGTCATGCTGCTTGTCTTATTCTCTGAATTTTGTCTGTGAGAAATTCTGTGGGTTTGTTGTGGGTCTCCCATTCCAGACTCAACTTCCAACAGAAAACCCACAGCGGCCCTGGCGAGGGCTCCACAATGAGTGCTTGCTGAATAGGATTTAACCTGTGGAGGTCAGTCAGCTGCTTTTCACCACCCAGTGATCCTTCTTCGTGGTTAGCCACATCCACAGTGTCCACCATCGACACGCTAACACTGTAAGACGTTTCAGCTGAGAAATGGTTACAAATAATGTATTTTCTGGTGTAGTAGTGCAAAAGGGGTGCAGGTACGCAATAAGATCGTGATAAAAGTCATAGTGATAATTTTTCTAATGATTACGATAATGGGCAAGGCAACTTTATTTATGTGGCACCTTTCAGCCAAAGAAAGTGCTTGTACAAGAAAATTAAAACCAACATACAAGAAGATAGTAATAAAAAAAATAAAGCAGATTAAAAATAAAGTAGACATTAAAATTTTAAATATAGTAGTGAAAGAATAGAATTAAAAAACAATTCAACAACAAGAATAGGCAACTTCAAATAAGAAGGTTTTTAGCCTTGTTTTAAGTAAACTCAAGTAGGTTTGATTCTGATGATCCTAATTGTGAAGTGCTTTATAAACCATTAAGGAGATTTTAAATCCTATTCTTTGAGCAGCAGGCAGCCAGTTCAGGGGTCTTAGAATTGGACTGATGTGCTGATCTCTTTTTGTTTTAGCCAGGACTCTTGCAGCGGCATTCTGGAGAAGCTGGAGTTGACTTATTGTTTTTTTTTGATAACCCAGTAAAAATGGCGTTGCAGTAATAGAGTTTACTAAAAACAATGGCATGAACTAATTTTTCAGAATCTTGAGAGGACACGAGTCATCTAATTTTAGCAATATTTTTCAGATGGTAGTATGATGTTTTTATGACAGATTTGATGTGGTTATTAAAGTTCAGATCAGGATCCATGATCACCCCCAGATTCTTGGCTTTGTCAGAGCATTTTAATCCAACAGACTGAAGGTGGCTGATTATTTTTAATCTACTCTCTTTTGGTCCAAACGCTAATATTTCAGTTTTGTTTTTATTTAGGTGGAGAAAACTTTGGCACATAATCTGCTCAATACATTTAGTGAGTATTTGAACCTGACTGTAATCACCTGGTGAAAGATGTGTGTCACCTAATAGTAGTTAATGTCAAGGAAACTGTATTTATGTCTGTGGTTGTAATGTGACAAAATATGGAAAAGTTCAAGAAGAGTGTATACTTTTATGAGTCACATACCATCAATACAAGAAAACCATAAGAAATCCCAGTTACAGCATGCAAGAAATACAACTTTATATTTTAAATACAAATATAAACTTCAGGGGCTTGGCACTCTTCACTTTGGGCAAAATTGAACTAAAAATACACTGCAATTGGTTAGAGCAAAGCATGTACTTGGTTAGAATGAAATAGTCAACGTTCAGACCTAAATCCAACTGAGAATCTGTGAAAAGAAATTTTTAATGTATTTTCGCAGAATCCCCCCCGTCCAATGTGACTGAGATGAACTATTTTGGGCAGGAATGTAAGTCTCTAGAAGCTGCTAGAGAGCCTGCCCAGTAAAAGGTGATTCAATGAAGCACCGACTCCGGTGGGCTGAATACAAATGCATGCCACACTTTTTCAGATTTTTATTTTTACAATTATGTGCTAATCTATATTGGTCCATCACATACAATCACAATAAAATGTTGTAATACATTGTTAAAGTTCTTAATTTTGTCAAATTACAGCAGCGCTCTGGTAATTATTATACACACTGGCTGCTGTATCCACAAAACACCGACTCAGAGGGACCGATGAAGCAAATGCGCGCCGCACTTTTCAGACATTTATCCCTCATCGGCTCAGCTTCAGCCAAACAGCGACACTGTGAAGGGGTTCTACAAGACACTGCCTGTTGATCACTCGATCACAGAGCTCTAATCGAACAACCAGACCAGTGATGGTTTGTGTGTGTAGCTGAGTGTGCGCGCTCGCTATTGAGTGTGAGCACGTTGAGGCACAGCGAGCATCACAGAGCCCCCCACGGGGGTACTCCATGCCTCGTTGGAGGTGAAGGGAGTACGAGGTATCCTCTCAGAGCAGAACGTTCCACCAATTTCATGCTCCTCAGTGTGTGCAGCTCTCATCCACATGCAATGTAGCCTAGAGTCAGAGTGAGGCTGTGTGTGTAATGAGCAAGCAGAACTTCAGCAGTAACACAGTTTTGTTGTCTTTTTTTAGATTCGTCCCATAGATTCTCGCTGCTGCTGGAAGCTGTAAAGCACTTAGCTTGTAAACGGGGCTGATGAAGCAGCTTTGAGTTGCTGCTTAGCAGTGAGCAGTAGAACAGGCAGCAGCATTCAGCCTTCCTCCCTCAGTGATCGGGTTGGTCTACTTTCTGTAGAACAGCTGGATGGAGATCAGCTAAAGGGGCGGTATTATGTAAAACGGACTTTTTTGAGTCTTGAGATCACGTTATTACGCTATTGCCTCGTCAAAAACATACCTGGAGCGTTGCCTTGTCTCTTTCAATCATGTTTGAGAAATCATTTAGTCTCTTGTGGCAACCATTCTGCTGGGCAAAACATGTTGCGGGCACCGAAGCACAACCTCGAGGAGTCCCAATTTCCCAATTACAAAGTCAAATTTATTTTATATTCAGCTCATTTTTATATAAACTGAAGGCTACACATTTTATTTGATTGTGCTATTAAATGCCACTGTATGCCAGGAAAATATATAACACTGCCCTTTTAAGAGTATGCTGCTGTTTGGGATTGCTTCCTTCCATGCAGTCTCGGCTCTCTGCCCTTTCTGTTTGCTGGTGGGATTATAACAGAACCCATTCAATTCAGTTTATTTACGTAGCGTCAATTCTCAACAAATATTGCCTCGAGGCTCCCAAAAAATTTGTGTGTGACAGGTGAGGGCCTATAAATTCTAGTTCTGTCTCCAGTGCTATTATACCTATTGGGCTTTCATGTATTTCTTTTGATAAATACTTTAGACGCCCTGTGTTTAGTAATGAGATGCCTGTTTTAGGCTTGAATAGCTTTGCTGATAAGTTAACTCCTTTTAGGACAACTTGAACAGAACAACAGTCTTTTCCAGCGTCCAACTACACGATTTTATTTGAAGCAAAATTTAACCCCCAGTTGCCCAAGAGAAGCAGCTTTGTCGTCCGTCGGTGTTTACGCATGTCGCTTGTAAGTTGGACTCATGGGCATTCCAGAAGAATCATACCTTTGTATGTAAAATAAACTGTACCAAAATTTTAAGTCTTTCAGGTCGCTGACCTAATGTTTATTAATGATTATAACGTAGATCTAGAAATTGGGAGCTTGGTTTGAGTGGGGATTTTGAGTTTGTCTTTAGCCTGCAGCAGTATAACTAGCTAAACTCTTAAAAATGCTAGCCCACACCAGTCACCCTCCTCCATCTTCCTGCTCTCTCACCTGAAGAAGTGAAGCTCTTTGCCTGTTACTAATCCAGTCACAGCTCATCCCTCTGGTCCGGTGTTGTGGTCCACCAGTTCACCTGAAGGATGTTACAGATGTTTTGAGGCGTACCAGAGTTTGGTTGCTAGCTAGAGGAACAAGACTTCCCACCAAGCTCGACTTCGATTCAACAAACTGATGCTGAATGCAGCCCGATTTCAGCAGTTGAATGGCTGGAAGGTTTTAAACCTATACGCTCAAATTGTGAGTTCGACTGGTTGGTTGTTCAAGGACACAAAGAGACACAATGACGTTAGGAAATTAGTTGGAACATTAATCTCAGAGGACTAAATTACCACAAACAAGATTGACAATCTGGCAGCGCTCAAGGGTCTGGCTGGTTATTTTAACTGTGACTTGATGAAGAAGTCGAGTGAGCAGCATCCCTGCTGTTGTGGAGAATAAGCAGCTCAGGAAGTGAGGGGAAGAAGAGAAAAAGAAAAAAAAAAAAAACACTGAATCATCCCAAGACCATGAACAATAGCTGCTTATTTATAAAATATCTTCGGTTATTTAGTCCTCTAAAATATCTGTGGACTAAGAGTATCCTCTGTCCTGATAGAGGAAGTCCAAAGAGAAAAAAAGGATCAGAAAATGTGAACATATGGGCATGGCCATGATTTCTCACCAACATAAATGTTTTATCTTTCTTTTAGATTTTTTTATTCACACTAAACTGCCTGGATGGCTTTGGTTGAGGATTTGGTGTACATTTTGATCCCACTGTGTTTTGGGGCAGAAATGAGAGGAAACCCACTCCCATAGATAAGAAGCAAGCGAGGATGCTTCGTTGTTAGCACATGTGGTAGCTTATGCTGTTTCTGGCTGGATTCCAATGTTTTTCTAACTGTCTCAAATAGCGGGCATGGTAAAAACCACCCCGTCGTTCTACGCTTTGCTTCGTCCAGAGGGTGTGGACCCCCTGCTATTGAGAACTGATTGCTTACTGGTGGGTTGGACTCTGTTGAAGACTTAAATGACAGGATGGATCTGATTTTATCCAGTTACTGATATTTGGCCGAGACGTATGTAATGAGCCAGTTCGACGTTATGAAGCTTAACGAAAATTGCTTGCACTGATATCAACCATCCCCCAATGTGAAGAGATGCGGGGACGGCTGATAATGAGAGGGGCCACAACATCTTTGTCAGCAATAAAACGTCTTAAACACTGATTTTTCTCTGATTGTAGTATTGCTCAAAATTTGGTGGCAGACAGAATGTCCTTGTTCACTTCCTGTACAGGCAGACTACAATTGTAAAACGGCACAGAAAATTGACATTGTCGTTCACAACTCCTTTGCCTGTACGCTGATTGGTCTGGAGGAAATTCAACCAGAGAAATTGATCTCAATGGGAGAAATTCTAGATGGGGCAATGATGGGAAATGAGAATTAAGCAGAATTGGGTAGGAAAGCAATCAGACAACTAGATGGAGGACGCATCTGAGAGAATAGCATTGCTTGTACTGTCCATCCATGCTTCCTGCCGAATTTCATTCCTTCTTTGATGATGTCCTTAGACAGAGGTGACCCCGTTTGGTTCTCCAAGTGTTGTCCAGATGTCTTCACTTCACAGTGCAGACGTCCTCACACCCACCCAGCGGTCTGTCCTCAGTAGGAGACAGTCCTGGGACTTGCTGGACCCTTTAGACCTCCTAAGTCTTTTTCTTTGCTGCTCTGCTACGTCTCTTCTTGATGATTTTGTGGTTTTAGCTGAACTCTTTCCCAGATTCATGGTATGTAGAGCTAAGAGGAAGAACGTGGACTCAAATCTTGATCAGCAAATGTATTTTTATTGTACATTTACAAAACAACAAGAGTACAAAAATCAGCCCACAGACATTTTTTTTTTTTGTTTCAGAAGGAGAATAAGAAAATTTCCTTTCAGAACTGCAGCAAACGGTCTCTCGGATGTAAAAAGGGGAAGGGTTGAGTTGGGGACCATACAAGAGGGGGTACAATCAAACTTTCATAAAGCCTGTCAGTCAGCCAGCACAGTGCTGCAGAAAAACCAAAGGAATCATAGAGAAGTATGACATTCGTAACGGACACCTAGGATGCAGGGATCCCGACAGGGAGGCGCTCGGGGCAACAGGCGTCCCTCCGGGTTGTTTTTGGCTTTACCAACTTCTCTCCTCAACCAGCAAACACACTTTGTGCTTCTTATTTTCTGTTGTTTTGCCATGACAACAAGAGTGCAACAGTAGTTAATGCTTTTCCCTAAAAGTTTACATATTGACAAAAAAAGTTGGCACATTCAAGAAGACGTTTTCCATAATAACAGACTTTTCTTTTTTAATTCTTCGATTTTTTTTGTTGTTTTTGTTTTGTTTGATCATCATAAATACAATATACGTCTCTCTCCCTGTATCCAGAGCTCACAAAAGAACAGTACAGACAGGTATTTACAAAATAAGGAAAATAAGTGAACTCAAACTCATAAATAATTATAGTAATACCAAAAGTCCGTTTTTACTTATTTCACAGCAATAAGTGTAGCTTGATGAGAACTGGTAGCTTCTCCTCGTCTTTAGTCCGGTATGTCGGTGGTGAAAAGATGGGGAGGGCTGATGGAGGCATTGCAGGTATCCTGACAGCTTCACTGAGCTCCTTATCTCATTTCCTAGAAGTAATCAAATATAAAATGTTTTTTTTTTTTTTTTATTATTATTATTATTTTTACGGGCAATGTAAAGCTTGATTAGCCAGAAACAATAGAACTTTATGTCCTAGCATTGTTTTGACTCATGCTGCCGTTCAGTTGGCTACAAGAAGGCTTTGATTGATAATGACAAAGAAAAATTTCAGTTTGAAATTATTTTCAGTCCACTTGTCACTTTCACTGTAATGTTTTTTTTTTGCAACAAGTGGCTTCCTATAAAGAATCGAGTAGCAAAAATTTATGATATTCTCTGCAAAAAGTAATTGAAATCTACTCCTATTTTTTTTTTTTTAGTATTTTTGTAACCAGACTCGACAGTGAAACGGCTTTTAAAATGTTTGAATTAAAACTTACAAATGTATTTAAAAAAAAGAGTATAAGTTTAAAAAAAAAAAAAAAAAAAGATTTACTGGAGTGTAGTTCTGTTGAGTGCGCCACAGCGGCACTTAAGAGCCAGGGACCGGACTCATCATTTCTGTTTTCTTTCACTCCATGCAAAGATTTGGTGGGGATCTTTTCAAAATGCTCCCTGACATTCGAATGAAGAAAGAAATTCAAGGTTTCAAGTAAATTTCAAGTTCTTCCTGTCTATCTGAAAAGGTAATTCACTTTAAATGGATATACATTAAAGTGTATTGCTGAGAATTTATTCTTTGTGGTTTTAGTTTTATAAAAAAAAAAAAAAATCTTAAAATTGGATATTACCTGGTACTTCACAAAATTAAACTGTTACCAGAGGGGTGTCTAATTCTGCCATTTAAATTCAAAATTTAAATGTCAGATTAGTACCAGATTTCAGACTCGTGACTCTTTAGAAAAACATTTGTCCCTTTGTCTGGATTCAAAACTACTTGCCGGCTGCCATAACCTTGGCAGCAACTTGGAGACCCAACAGACCGGCACCGTCCCAGTCTGAATCCACCGGACGTCTAAATGCTTTTTAGGACGCGGTATCCTAAAAACGTCCTTTTCTTTGTTGCTAACAAGCAGCTATGTTTTCTGTTACGGAGATCTACAACAATATGGTTTGTTGAGCTCTGTTGTGTTACATGTCACACAAAAAGGTCTGTCTCAGAAAAGTCAAAATTCCTATTTTAAAATCTTTGAAAAAGCCTGTCGTGATTAATTTTGTTGTTAAAGTTAGCGCTTATTCTTCTCTTAATTTAAAAGCTAATTTTAGTTAGCGTGCTCATGTTAGTATATTTCCTAAAGTAATCTGTCAAAAATTCTAAAAGCGATTTATTTTGAAACAAAGGGTTTCCATCGCTGTACTCTGGGGTGTACTTTAATGGAAAATACGTGTTTTTTGAATTTATGATGAGATTGTCTGACTCTTTCCGTGAATTTTCTTCGTAACATGTGCTTTGAAATAATCTTCGGCATTTATGATGTTAAAAAAATGGGTTCTGTGAAACGGGGAAGAAATGCAAGTTCTCCATCTGAAAGTCAGGAACTGGTGAAAATACCACATTACACCTTTGAACATTTTAATGGAAAATGTTCCATCTACCCTGGCTATACTGGTCCTAGACTGACCTTACGGGTCAAAGGGCATAAGAAAGCAGTCAGAGACCCCCTCAGGAGGAAGAAGGAGCCTAATCCAGGCTTCCTGCACAAACATCTCAAACTTTGCAGCGGGGCAGGGACATGCTTTCATGTCCATGGGAAGGTGTAAAAAGCCCAGAGAGGGTCATTCGGGAGCATCTGGGGGGGCCCGGTGGGGGTGGTCCCTGCTGCTCTGTAGAAGGGTAGAATAAGATACAGGGTAGCTCTTTATGTGTGGTCATGGTTGCCACTTTTAGAGGTCAGTTTAGTCTGTTCAGCTGACCTCTGACAGACTAAACTGTCAGGGGTCAGGTTTTTCCTCCCACACAAAACCTTACTGTGACACCTCAGGTTACAAGAACAGCTTCTTTTTCAAGCTGTTCTTTTTACAGCTTGGAAAAGAACAAATAAAGTACAATTATGCGACGAGGAATAGGGACTGCTAGAAAAGTGAAACTATAGATATGTTACAAATTCTAGGATAAAAGTATTTTTACACCTTTTTTTTTTACATTTAAAATGGCAACAAAAAAAAGAAAAAATAGTAAATGTTCTTTTTTTTTTATTTGCATTTCTGCCTAATACATTGGGTAAAATAATAATAAATAACAGAGTTTTTTTGTTCTTCTCTTTGTTCCTATTCTTGACTGAAGACGTAGAAATTGAATTTCAGAGATGATTCAGGCTTGTAAATATTGTGCATTAAGCTGTAGTCAGACCAGCTTTCACTGTCTACCTACTGTCATGTCAGACATTATAAGTGTTGTCTGTGCAGCTCAGAGTCCCTGCGGAGCTTTCCATTCCACTGGCGCAGCTTCCTCCGCCATAAAAGACACCGTCTCGTCACCGGAGAGCCTGCAGGGGGTGCATTTGAAGGAGCGCTGCCACGGAGAAGTGTGCCCTCTGAAGAGCACTCCAAATGGAGTGGTGGGCGTGTACACTTAATCGTTTCCTACTGTAAAGCTTAGTGAGTAGAAAGTAATGCTAGATCTGCGAACCCGAGAGCATCTCGGTGTGTGTGTGCGTGTGTGTGTGCGAGCGTAACACTGAACTGTGGCGGGAGCAGTTTTTTATTTCTGAATGCGTTTACTCCTGTGTTGTTTACAAGTCGAGCAGAGATCTGATGCGACGTAGCTCAAAGACCAAACTGTTTTCTACCTCGTTGTGTTTCCTGGCTGAGCTGAGCCCCCGAGAGCCGGTGGAGCCTCTGGAAGAGGAGCTCCCCGTGGTCGAGCAGTTACCGGACATCTGACTCCTGGAGAGGTAGCCGCTCTTACCGCTGTACACCACCACTTCCTCATCTGATGGGGCAAAACAAAGAGAAGACAGAAATAGAATGAAGGCCGCTAGTGAAAGATGCTTATAAAAAAATTTAAAAAAAGAAGCAGAAAACGTGATTTATTCTGATGTTGTTTAATTGTTTCAGCAGTGGTGAGCACAGTACCACTGCTATTAGCGTTACAGCGCTAATAGCAGTTTTAGTTTTTCATGTAGCGCCTTGTGCTAACGTTTTAGCATGCTTAGCTTCACCTGAGTTAATTTCTCCAGATAAATTCTTGGCTGTTTTGTAAGTTTTCAGATGAATAAAGTTTGACGTCTTGGTTATTGACCGTTATGAATTTGTCAAGTGGTTTGATATTTATATTCATGCACTTATTTTGAAATGGGTGAAAACGGTTTATGCAGCCGTTCCGTTTCCTTCCTTTGCGTACTTCACCTGTACTAACTTCTATAAAACACCTACAGGCTACAAGGTGAAAGGTGTGTTCAAAAGAACATAACCAGACAACAATAAATTTCCTCCTGCTGAAGGAAACTTATTATGTTGGAACACATTTCATGTCACTGACACATTTGGAGTATCAACATGGTTGAAATCGGTGCTTCAGCGTCCGCTAAATGCTTAGCTAGCATAGCTAATGTTTATGATTAGAGTTTAATGATTAGCACAGCTAGCTTTTTAGCTAGCGGTGCCCACCGCTGTGTTTTAGTAACACATTTTAAGCATAACGATATGCTAGCTACTACTTCACCAGCTAGCTCAACCTAGCCAATGACTGAACACCTACATATGTCAGATAATCAATACTAATACTGCAGCAGCAATTTATGGATCACTGCACATGTTTTTTTTCCCCCCGTTATTATTTACAGCCAACATCTTGCAATATAACTGCTGAAGAGTCATTCAGAGTTGGTCTCACTTTACTCCCATGTGGAGGAGAAACACTGCAGTGCAGTAGCAGAGCATGACGCAGCGCTATTTGCTATGGACCGTGTTTACCAACTGGAGCCACCGGGGACCGGTTCCGTGTGGAAGTGGTGTCCCTCTAACCGTACATGACGCGACGAGCTGCAAACACTTCATCTTACTGTCTGCATGTTTTTGTCCCGAGCCTTTCCACTGGTGGCTGTTGCTGCTGTATTCGCTCCTCTCCAGGGAGGACAGGACGCTGTTTGCCAAGCTGCTGGTCTCCACACACCCCTGGGGGCCCTGGAGCCTGTCCTCCTCTGGGGGGGGCTCCGGAGGTGGGGGAAGGTCTAAGCAACACAAAATGAGGAATATAAAATAAGGAATAAAAACAAAACAAAACAAAACAAAAAACTAACAATTAAGCCGTTTACAAAGGCTGTTAGGCCAATTATAGTGTTTGTTATATAACAGCTGTATTTGCTTTCAAAAGAATACTTGGCTACAGTTCATTTAATTGCCATACATTTAGAGAGCGAGAACATGACAGACCGCTTACAGCTCGGTTCTCATTTAGAAAATGAGGGAATTTAAAGGAGCAAAAACGTTCTGCTCGTTAAAACAAAGACTTCTGATTGTGAGTCACAGGCAGCCAACCGCGTGTTTAGTGATCAGAATATGGCCGCTGAGTCCTCTGCAGTTTCTCTCATCATTTCTGATGTTTGAAATACGCAAACGCCAGAAATGTCTGCGTATTACCACATAGATCGACACATAGATTCTACACGTGAAATCTGTAAGTAGGAGCTCCGACCTCCCGCCCTGCCGTCTACTGTGGTTTTCAGTAATACAGCATTTCCTTTACAGACACTTCCTGAAGGTGAGAGCATGTGGATAGAGAACAGCGGGTCTCTGAACGTTTTTCACCTCCTTGAATATCTCTTCTGTACGCTGAGGTCTTGGACGCCTTTTTCTTCACTCTGGACTTTTGGTTGGGAGGAGTGCAGGTTTCCGCTGGAGAGGAGCGGCTGTGCACTGTGGCAGAAAGACGACGTTCAGACAACGCACGTGTTTCGTGGAAGAGACAAACAAAAGCTGCTGAATGTTTGCGCATCGATAGTAAGAGTTACGGGCCTGCGCTACGTGAACACGGTGGCGGCTTTACCAGGCGTAGTTGCGCCGTCTTCATTCACTGTCGGCGCCTGGCCGTGAAGGCAGCAGTGGGCGGGACTTTGGAACTGCAGCGTGCCAGCCTCTGTTGAGCCAAGAAGCTGTTGGCCGCAGAGACTGGGGTTGGACTGGGCGAGTGGCGGGCTTGGTGCCTGGGGAACTGGAACTGGACCGCAGGGTAACCTTCTGCTATGGGAAGTAAGGGCAACATGACACTGACTGAGGCTGAGCTGTTAGGAAGCGGGGTTTGTAATAAAATAATGTGTACAGTTTAGAATCTGCAGGATTATTTATTGTCTGATTTCTCCCATCATGACTATAAATCTGTCCCACATAGCGTTAATACTATCACAATAGTTTAAGAAATGTAAAAATGTATCTTAAAAGTGTCACTTCCCTGCTTGGAAAAACAGAATAGACACTTGGCATGCTATTGGCTGGCACTTGCATAGCAGCTGAGCAATATTAACTTTCCTTGGCACTGATTGGCTGTCCCCCCCAGCGCAAAGATAAGGAAGACCACGGACGTTAGCTTTTGTGTCAGCACTAAAGTCGTTGTCACTGCGTATCAATGCATATTAAGGTATATTTAATGTTAAAACTGCTGAGATTCTCAAGGTCTCAAGATTTCAGCTTCTGGAAGAAATGTCGCAAATTAGGCATATCAATTTATCAATTTTCTTGTATTGATTACATTGAAATATTGATTATTTTTGACAATAACCCTCATGTTGACAAATTACCGTATACATCAAACTTGAAATGACTTTACTGCCTTTACACCATCTACGGTTAAATATTTGTCTTTCTTAAAGTACACGTAATCAATTTTTCATTTACAATTTCTCACACTGCTCCAACTTTCCCCTACTCTTAACACTTACGGAATGGCTTTCTGCTCCTGTTTTTTCTTTACTTTGTTTATATTTTACCTCAAAAACCTGAGATAATGTGAAAACAACAAAGCTGAAGACTCAACATTTGTTTCTATTTTCCCCCAACATAAATCCACTTCTTTATCAGCGCTTCCGCTGTTTTGTTATGAATTTGGCAACTTTCCCCTGAACAGAATAGTCAACATAAAATGAAATCCCCCGGTATAAATTGGGCTAGATTTTGTTCAGAAAATCCTCACTGAAATCCAAGCAGACACAAGCAAACAACATAATCTTGTAGGGCATCTAACAACAGCGTGCCTATGGGAAATAAAACTGTCATTTCTTTTAGTTTGTCCAAAGTTGTCCCCATTCAAGGCAGAGAAAGCATCAAACATGTATTTACCTTCACTTAACCTGATGAATTTACCTAAAAAGGGCCTGGATGTCAGAGAAGGTACACATCAGTTATAACAAGTACCAAAACATTGCTGAAAGTAGTTTCTGGGACGCCCTAAAATATTTCAATCAAAAATGTTATTATAGAATATTCAGACCAAACTGTCTATGCACCAGATGCAATAAAATACCTCTCTTACAAAATTGGTTCTTTTTGCACAGCGGTGTCTGCAGTTTTCAAATATATATCTTAGTGTGAGGTAAAAATGTTCCTTTCCTGTCCTCTTGGCACCCATTCGATTTGTGGCAGAAAGTCAATTTTGAGGTGAGGAAAACTGTGACAAACTTCAAGCAAAAAAAAAAAAAATAAAAATAATAATCCAACTGCTCACATCTGCTGCGCCAGAGGAGCATATCTGCTCTGGCTTAGAATGATTGATATTTGCTTTGTGAATCAGACGTTGAGATGAGTTTCATCTCAGTAATGCACATAATGCATTGGTGCAAATTGATCTAACATCAAGTTAGTGTACAGCTCAACATGGTGGAACACCTAGCTAGCGCGCAGTGCTTGTGCAGTTTTGATTCTTTCTGTTAATGTTGAGTTTTAACATTCAAGTAATCAAAAGTAACCAAAAAACAAACAAAACAAAAACTACATTTAGACTACTCAGGAACTTTGAAACAAGAGGGCATCTAAACGCAATTAATGGGTTGCTATGATGCGTTGGTGTACTTTATTAAATGAGAGATATTGAGATATGGCACCTGGTGATATTTTGTAGCACAGTCAAGTGACTACATTACCTTCAGTTGTTATGAAAATGCTGGAGCTATCAAAAACAGCTGGGGACTTCAGCTCCAAGGTGGAGCTTATAGTAAATACTGCATGTCGTTAGCGCGTAGGCACCTCTGAATGGTTGCCATGTGAGACTCAAGTATTCTTCAAACATGGATGAAGAATACTTGAGTCAACACTCCAGGTTATGTTTTTGATGGTGGAATAGAAGTAAAAAAAGAAAAAAAAGAAAAGAAAAGAAAAAGAATTGAGCTACATGTGGGGGTGTTCCCATTTAAAAACACATTATGACTTTTCTCTGAAACATTAAGTCTGGTTCGCGTACCGTGCCAGCTGCTGGTCAGTGGGGGCTCTGGCTTCCTCGTGGGGTGAAGGAGTCAGAGTAGCGGTGGACTGGTGGCTGTAGGAGGTGGCTGGCGAGGACGTGATGTTCCTCTGAGGGGGAGCGGGGCCGTCCTCACAGCCTTCCATCAGGTACGTCCTCTCGGGAAGGGGCGGACACCACTCCTCGTCCGACCTACGGGTAAAACAAACGCTTCGTACAGCATGTTGCAGCTCCGGCCGGCTCCTTGGTTCATGTGTTGTTGGAATACATTGATACAGAGCTGCTTGTTTGCTCTTTGGTTCCTTCAAATTCAGCAAGCCAACAGGCAACTTAAAGATTAATGATGTTCTTTCAGGCTCGACTCGAGTTAGCCATTGGCAAAACTGCAGGGGGCTAAGCATCGTCTAGGGTGGCACTGCTGCTCAGCCAGTGATAAGAAAGATGCTTTGCTTTGAGGTTAAAGAGAGCCAGTGCTAAGGAGAAAAACAGCTAAATGACTTAGGCAATTGGCCGAGGCTGAGTTAATCGGGTTGTTAAGGCCAGAGGCAAAAAAGCAATGCTGGGTTCAATACTCTGTGTGCCTTGCAGAGCTGAGGCTGAATCTAAGCGATGGTCCAGCTGGGTAATTGGTAACCTGTTTGTCTCAGAAATCAGAAGTCTGCCTCACCCCAAGTCCATGCCGTCATGCTGGAGCTGGCCGTCTTGCTCACACTGGTCCAGATCCCCGACCGGTGGAGGCGGGGGCAAAGCCTCCATCCACGTCAGAGACGGGGTCTTCACAGCCTTCCCCATCGCCTTCTGCTTGGGCTTACCTTCACATCGAAAATAGAAAAGAAAACCTTTTTAAAACGAAGCTCTGAGAAAATAAGTCAGCGCACCATGGGCAGAGATTCCTATTGCTTATATCCTCCAGGATATAAGTATGTGAGGAGCAATAAGTAGTCATTTTAGTTCACATCAGGGCTGCAACTAATGATTACTTTAGTAATCGATTATTCAAACGATTATTCCTTGTAAAATAAAATTTGAAACATTCTGCAGATTTTTCATTTCACCACTAAACACTTTTTAAATAAAATAGATATACAACGATATACAAATAATTAAGTAATTTAATTTCTTTTATTCCAAAAGAAAATAAGCATTTTATTGCTGAAAATGCAATAAAATGAAAAGAATATAAATGCAAAATGTACATATTTTATATATTTTTGTATTTTTTTTGTATATCTATTTTTATAGCTTTTGCTTAAATGCTGCTCTGAGGGTGTTCTTTCAGCAAATGGCATTTTCTGAGTCTGTATACGCCAGTTAACGAATAACGGATTCCTCAATTAATGAACAATTATTTCAATAATTGAGTCATCGCAAATGTATTTACATGTGTTCAGTGTATTTACAACATATAATATATTAAAAATGTACTGGGAAAGTAATATGTTAGAACATGCAATAGCATATTTCCAGTAATACATTGGTAATTATATTTTCCTTTCGTAGCGGAAATATATTTTATTTGGGTTTTTCCTTTACATTTATATTTCCCCCATAACACTAAGATAAAATCAAACTTTAGCCTGCTCTCATCTTACCAGTGCAGCGATCTGGCTGTGCGTACTGGGCAGGCTGGGACGGGCCGGGCTTGGTGATCCAGTGCCCTTCGTCCTGCTGCTCCCCGCTAAACGCTGCCCCCTGTGGCTGACTGGAGAAGGGCATGATGGAAGTGGTGGCGTAGGGGGTGGTGGAGACGTTCTGGCCGTAGGTGAAGCTGTGCAGGTCTTCGCTGGTGGCATCGATGGTGCTGTAGATGGGACCCTCCGTGGAACCCCCCATGCTGTACTTCTCCGTCTGATTCAGATAGTTGGAGATCCCAGCTTCTGGATGAGGGTGGAGTTTGTTCTCAGCAAAGGTTGGTTGCTTCCCTTTAAGCGCTAGATGACGGCTCTCCTACCGTTGTAGTATCTCTCAGCCGGGTCGTGATTGGCCGTGCAGCAGTTAACGGCCTCCTTGCTGCTGTGGACCAGGTTGGTGGTGGGCCAGGAGTCTGCCAGCCACGGGTAGTTGCCCATGTTGCCCCCCAACACGCCAGGCCTGCAGAGACATTATGGGTTTACTAGCAGCAGGGTGAACAGGCTCACAGAGAGCAAACTATTCAGAAAGAAAGTTTTTCAGACATGAGGAGAACTTATCAAATGAGATTCTTTAAAAAGAAACAGTTTGAGTTACCTTCCAGTGAGTCCTGATGCCTCAGCATGAGGGAACCCCACTGCAACAAGACAGAGAGAAAAGAAGGTTTAGTGGGAGCGGGGTGACCGATGCACCACTCACTCTCCTCAGAACACAACATAAAATCTTCCACACATTCTCCTTTATGTTGACTAGGAAGAAAGTAAGGAAGGAAGGAAGGGAGGAAAGATGGAAAGATGAAAAGAAGGAAGGAAGGGATGACTGAAAGAAAGGGCAGAATGACATAAGGAAGGAAAGAATGAAGGTCGGAACAATACTGCTTGTATAAAATAGAAATAAAATCTAGAAATAGAAGTATTATTGATCCATTGTTTTCTTTTATTTTCCATAACCTATCTGTAAAATCCACCCAGATTATCACAAAGTCTACGTTTTGCCTGAGATAAATATCACTCTGACTCCTCAAAACCTAATTCCATTTCCTGTGCCTCTGGCAGCAATATGAAATCCTCTTCCACAGGTAATTCTTGTGGCTTCTTTCATAAAGCGCCCGCTCAGACAGCAGACAGACAGGCAGCAGACTCCCACACGTCCCCGGCCATCCTGACCTGCCGGTGTGTAGGCGAAGGACGCTGTGTAGTGGCTCAGCTCCTTCCTCTTCTTGCGGCGGCAGTAGATCCACAGGCTGAAGCCCATGAGGATGACCCAGCAGGCGCCGCCGATGCCCGCGATGAACGCCGGCTGCTTGACCACATCAGTGATCTGCTCGGCCAGGCTCACGCTGCCCTCCTCGCCGCTCCCACCACTGCTGCCGCCTGACGCAGTCGGCTCTTCAGCTGGCAGCTCTGTGGGAACAAACGCAGATGTGACAACGGCTGAATAACAAATTACATGAACTGGAGCTTTAAATAGCAGGTCAATAAAAGACTTATGAATCAGGCAGGGAGATTTAAACGGGCTGAAATTGTTTGATCTTACCTTACTTATCGTCTCACTTTAAGACGATAAGATAAGGGACAGACCAAGCTTTTGGTACATCAAAAGCTTGGTCTTCACATAACGACCACATAACCAGCTAAAATCACTCATTCATCTGATTCATCTGATTCAAGGACTGTCTGTGACAAAAGAAAAAAGGCAACAGATGTGCTTAAAACGAAAAGGTCTCACAAAACCTCTTCAGACCAGAGTAAACAAACCTGGCTGACTGGAAAGAAGCAGTGGCAATAGTTTGTTTGGACAGTCCAACATGTTGAATATCCCCGAATTTAGATTGTCCCGATTTCCTTCCGAGTGGATTGGATCACTCTGAGCACTCTTAAGAGTCACCCCGATAATCATGGAGTTCTTAAGATAGTCGGAAGAGGGAAATCGGGATAAAAATCGAAATAACAATCTTGCCGCGTGAACTAGGCGCAAGCCACAAAACACAAAATTTCCTTCCTTAGCAGTCCCTCCTTAAGCTAATTTCCTCCTGCAGGAAGTGTTGAAGAAACTCACTGATGAGAACAGACACTGGATGACTGCGAGTGCCAACGCCAGCGCCCGTCACCGCCGCCACCTCCACCTGGTAGAGCACGCCGGGAATGAGGCCTTTCAGCACTGTGGACTGCGTGGTGCCGTCCACCGTCCGGTTGATGTAGTAGCGCGTCTGGTTATCACCGCCGCTGCCCATGCACCAAACCTGTTGGGACACACACACTGCTTTTTATGCTCATACTGAAACAGCTGCTGACTGATTTAAAGAAGCCTTTTTCGCTGTTTTTTTTTTCCAAGATTTTTTCCAAAAAGTTTTTACTCTGGAACTTGTTCAGACTGGACCTGGGTGGGACGTGTTTACCCGGTACTCCTGGATGATGCCGTTCTGCATGTCGCTGGGTGGAGGCTCCCAGGAGACGCTGATGCTGGAGCTGTTGCTGAGCTTCACTGTTGCCACTGTAACTCCTCTGGGCGGCGCACTGGGGACTGCGAGAGGAGGCCGATGTTTTATCGTTTAATCAAAAAGAATGGACTACTTGTAAAGTCATGTAGAGAAATACATCAAGCTCCAAGTTTGTTTTGGCAGACTTAGGACTCAGGCAGGTCGATCCAGAGTCTGCTGAATTTTGCACTGACCAATAAAAAGCCCCGGGCTGCATAAGTCAGTGAATGGGGGAAGAATTTAATGAAAATACGGATCAATATAAACAAACTTAAACTGCAGAATAAGATAACAGGGAGATCTGAAACACAGAGACCCTTAAAGCCCTGCAGCCTCACAGAGTCCACTGCACTGACTGATGAAAGCAACAGATTACCTTCTTCTCGAGTTCGGATCAGCAGCGTTCGGCTGTCCTTGCCCTGGAATTCGTCGAAGTACGGACGGATCTTTATCTCGTACTCAGTTCCTTTGAGCATGCCGGTGAGGATGGTGCTGCGCTCTGAGGGTGAGTTAATGTCCTGGAGGAGCCAGGTTCCCCCGCTGGGGCGGTAGAACAGGCGGTAGCCCTGGACGTATGGAGACTGGCGGTCCACCTAAACATCAACCACAGCTGGGTCAGCCAGGGGAAACAAAGAAGCGAAGAAGAAGGGAACAGCGCGAGTCACTCACCGTCCAGGACACTCTGATGGAGGTTGTGGTGAGCATGACGGGGTCCTGCAGCTGGACAGCCACCTCTCCCAGCTCTCTCTGCACCTGCCGATGGTCCACCCCTTGACCCGTGGGACTCACGTCCTGCGTCCTGACCGGCTCAGAGATGGGGCTGGGGTCGCTCAGGCCGTAGGCATTGACCGCTCGAACGATGAACAGGTAGACGGTGTTGGGAAGAAGGCCTGTGATGGTGTGTGTTTCCATCTTCACCATGTCTGCTACAGTCTGCCATGTGCTGCCTGCTGATTGACTGTGTGGGGATTAAAGGGTAGTTACAAGTGCTTACTTTATAAAGGAAGCATCACTTGATTCCCTGGGGCAATAAAATCCATGAATAACAGAGTAACAGCCACTGGCATTTAAGTACTAAATGTAATATACATGAAAACAAAGGGGTTTTTATGTGACAGAGCAAAACAAAGCAGCACCACGTTGTGAAGTGGAAGGAAAATAAAACTGAAAAGTATTATTTTCAGTTCAAGATGGAGGGAGTGTGTGAACAGGAGTTCTCAAGTCTTGCCACACATCCTTAATGGAGTTTAGGTCTTGACTTTGGCTGGGCCATTGTCACTCATCAATATGCTTTGATCAGAACCATTCTATTGTTGTTCATGTACCATCAGGTGTTCATCCAGGTCTGGCCCAGGTCTGTATCTAGCTCCATCTTTTCCCATCAGCTCCAACCATCTTTGCTCTAATCTGATCACATCTTAAGCTTCTTCCACATGTTTGCTGAGTCCTCTATGAACCTCAACATTTTATGGCTTCCCTTCAGCAATGAATCTTTTCTTGCCAACAGATTATCCCACCTAAGCTGCTCCCTAGAATTACCATGGTCCTTTTGGTTGCTTCTCTGATTAATGCTCTCCTTGTCCGGCCAATCAGAATAGGTGGACCGCCATGTTTTGGTAGGTTTGAGGTTGGTCCATTCTCTCCCCATGTTCATAGCTTGGAAACCTAACCCTGCTTTAAATGTCTTCAAATTTCTCCCCCCTACTTGTCTGCTGTGTCCCTTGGTCTTTATATGGTGATGCTTGTTCTTTCATGTTCTCTAACAAACCTCTGAGAGCTAAAGCAAACTGAATATAAATACACACCAAACTTAGGAAAGGTGTATTTTTCATTACCAGCTTAGCAAAATGCAAATAAAGTCAGTAATTCACTTCCTGTGTTTCTTAAAGTCATTTTTATGTTGTATTTGTGTTCTGACATGTTGCAAAAGTGCTATAAAATTGATCATTGCTGCTGTCAGCAGGAGTTAGAAGGAGACAGATGTGGAGGAACAGGAGAACGGGTGGAGTGTGTGGGATTGGAGTGGCGTTACGGCTTTCCGTGATTTTAGCCTCTTAAGAGGCAACTCAGAACTACATGTATAGCAGTTTATGTTTATTGTTGAAAAATGTAGCGTTTTTTTTTACTGCAATCCAAGTTTCTTTGTTTTAAAATTCTTCCGTTGTGTCTCCAAACGGAGCTTCTAGGCTCATTTTAAACCCCCGTCTGCTCCTGACTGACGTTTGTAGTTGTGATGTAGAAGTACAAAATGCGCAGCGTTCAGGAGTGGTGTTCTCTTTACAGTAATAATAATAACTAATCGAAATATTTCAGGGGGCTTTAAGGAGCCTTTTTGGATCTTTCTTCTCAGATAAACAATGCGTGTGACCCAAATTTGACCTGATGCAATTTGCTGTGTCAGTGAGTACTGGACCGTTGCTTGTAGCAATGTAAGGATGTCAACGGGAAATGAGAGCTTGTTCTGGATTATGTGGCCCTCCCCCAATGGATTACACACTATGCTTCCTTTCCCCTGTACCCTGTGAATTTATTCCAACTAGGCTATGAGGTGAAGTCTAACAACTACTGAACACCGAACAGGAAAATGACTCATGAGAACACGTTACACCTGCAGGAGGTCCTTTCAACTAGATTTTGTAAAACTCACACGAGGTCGGAGTAGAAATAGAGTCTCAATAGGAAAAAAAAATGAAAAAAAGCATAAAATATAACTTCGAAAATCAAAATTTAAGCAGCTCCCCTCAGCACCTGAGGGAATGAAATTTTATTCCAAAAAAAAAAAGAAAAACATTGCTTCCTTCGATAGGTTTTCTAAAGAATCAGTTTGCATCATTCCCTGCCACGGAGGACATCTGCACCCGATTAATCTCAGCCAGAGTTCCTTCTGCATTGAGTTGGAAGGATTTATTTTCTCTTGAAGCGTCTCCCTGTGTGGTAGTCGCCCCCCGCCCGCCCCTCCACCACCTCACTGAGTTTAATATAGTTGTAATTTATCCAGAGTGGACAACATCTCAGGTGATCCTGAGTCCTCAGCGCTTCAAAAAACCAAATTAACCCATTGACTGGTGTAACAGGATAACCTGACGTCAACATTTTTAATTGAGAAAACTGTGCTTTGTCTGATTGGCTTAGTCATTGCTTTGTGGCTAAAGATTATTAGTGTACATATTCCCATGTGAGTGAACTAAAGTTTTTAATACAGCCTTTCTTTAAATCAAAGAATCACTCCTTTGGTATCGAGTTCCTTGGACTAGGTAGAAAAAGATGACATTCTCTTATTCCTTTACATTAGCTATTGATGTAAAGGAGTTTAAGCATCCGTCAGAAAAAAAAAAAACTTTTCAATTTCGACAACTGAATTGAACAGGAAATGCACATTTTTTTCCCCAAAAACTCACCTGAAGGCCTCAATGATGTAGGAGGTGACAGCAGCTCCGCCCTCGTGAGCGTTGGGTTGCCAGGTCAGAGAGACGCTGTTCTTGGACACATCCGTGACGATGGGCTTATGCGGCGGGCCCGGCAGCTGGAAGGGCTCGGTGGCCTGAGCGACCGACGTGTCGGCGCTCTCTGTGTGGCGAAAGAACAGACCCGACGTGGTTATGGTGTTCGCCGTCAGGGCAACCGTCTCCGGGACATTTACATTGTGTGGCTCCAGGAAGAAGAGCTTCACTCTTACACCTTTTACAATTAGTCTAACATTCAACAGCACTTGCCTAACAAGAAACTTCACCTTAATCTTAAGCCTTACAGAATATTATTATGTTGTTTCTCTCTCTTCCTGTACCAGTTATGAAGTTTCCTCAACCAGAAATATTCCATATCCTAAAGGCCAGCTGACTGTGTTCTCTGAGCTGAAACCATAGCTGCTAACTGCCTCAGCAGCGTAGCAATTAGCATGTTTCCAGCCTGGTTACAGAATCCTATCAGCGTTATTCTTCACATTGCTGCACATTTACACACAGACTGCTGGAAAATGTCCCCAAGGCTGTTTAAGTAAATCATGGGTTAATGATTTACTTAAACAGACATTTGCTCAATTGAACTTTTTTTTTTTTCTTAAGCCAACAGCACACATGCTACAGCTGACCAAATCACTGAACATAGTGTAAGTAGTGACGTTTGCCTCTTCATAAGGAGTTTTCATTATGGAGATTTTTTTTTTCTTTTAAATTCAGACAATCCAGAATCAAAGACAGTGGAAGATTCAATAGAATATATTGTTATTTTTACATATAAAAAATTTGAATATTACATAACAGCTAATTTATTTTAGGAACTTTACCATTAAGAAACACATTAGACAGAATAACTACTACTACACAGATGAGTGGTTAAAGTCCCCATTCTTGTTAGTTATAATGATTTTTTGCATGTACAGGTAATGAAAACATGACATTTAAAATTGGAATATTACACTAGCGTGGTAAAAACAGGCTTCTGGTTGTATGCTTTGTTTCGTCCACAGGATCTAGACCCTCGGTTACAGAGGGTCCAGATCCCGGATCCTCTGTAACCCAGTCACTAAAGTTTGGCCGTGACGTATGCAACGCATCAGTTTGACGTTATGAAGCTGACCAGAAATGACCTGCGCTCTAAACAACAATCCTCTGTGCAGAGAGAAGTGCCAAGCTGAAGGAGGCAGCTGTTAATATTAATTCAGTATTTGGAGGTGGACAACACCGGCCAAACCGCTTCCTGTTCACTTCCTCTGTTGCCATTACTAAAACTACAGGCAGACCACATTTCTACAACAGCGCAGAAAATTTACACAATTCACAACTTCTCCTTCTGTTCGCTGATTGGCCTCTTTGAAATTCTACGGAGGAATAGGATCTCCCAAGATCTGTGAAAACGTTTGCACATCTGTCTGATTCACATAGTTTTGGTAAAGGAAAATTTGTGCCAAACTGGTGTTTTCAGTCAAACACTTTTCTATGCACTCTAGTGTCATTTAAACAGGACCACGAATAAGTGTAGTTGAAAAGCTGTTGAAGTTACAGCAAGGTAAAAGTTTGTAACTCTCAAAGAACCGTGCAGTTCGGGCCACGTATTTGGCATTGAACAGTTATTGTTACATGAAATTCAGTTGCAATTTCAATGCAAGATAAGGAATAAGAAAAAAACTGCTTGTAATGTTTCTTGTAAAAATTGAGGTCAGTAGTGTCACACTGCATCTCATGAAGCTGTTCTATGAAAAGATCTTGTAGCACATTTGTAGCAGAAGCTCATAAATAGATTGTAAAGTTTAAAACTGTGACGTTGATGGTTGTGTTTATGCAATTTTTCCTTTAGTGTTGCTCACTTTGTTAATGAGATGCCGGGACAGCAACCATATAAGATGCAATATATAATGGAACATGTGCAGTGATCTGGGCCTGCATCTCCGAAAACCAAAAAATGGGCAATGGATGTCCTGTTTGTCAGAAAACATTAGGAAAAAAATCTTTAAATGCCTTGGAACGATGTTTCACCACTGTGAGGAATAACTTTCATCTTGTTGGCAACAAGATCTTGTTGCCAGATGTCCTATATTAAATATCCACAATATAGGAAGCTTATACCTATTTGCTCAATTAAACTCAGGTGGTGAATTTATTTTTTTGGACAGGAAGTGTACAACCACAGAAGAAATTGTCTTAAATTTATCCTGGTTTCAATAAAACCAAAATTCAAAGTACATATAAAAAATAAAAGAAAAGACTCATTTTGTGTGCATTTTTATTATCATTCCAACTTTTTTTTTTCTCCCATTTACGGTTGTACAATATTTCTGTGTTTGGATACTGCCTCGGGGGAGCTGTCATTTGCATGTAATTAAATCACACAGAGACAATTTACCTTTGACTGTGAGCACGCCACTCCAACTCGTCTCTCCACTGGAGCTGGAAGCCAGGCAGGTGTAAACTCCAGAATCCGTTTCCTGGCAACCACCAAATTGTGCATCATTAGTTTAGTGTGCTTGTGTGTGTGAGAGAGTGATGGTGTGTTAATGCATCCATTACAAGTGATTGAGACTAAATGTCATATCTCTCAAACCAGAATGTTTGTGCTCAGAATACTGAGCAGCAGGAAGTTGGCTGGGATGAAAAGCCAACACAACAGAGAGCTGATAATAACTTCACCTCTGGATCCCTTTCACAGCTCGGTAAAAAAAAAAAAAAAAAAAGCCTTTTTAATATTGTTTTCCAAAGCCGTCTGGCTCCCATTAATCCCAACACGTTTAATAAGTACACCTGAAATGGGACTTCAAGAGTCATTACCATGTTTCAGTTCTGGTTTTATTTGATAGAATTAGCTCAGTTGTGCAGGTGTGAAACACAAAGGTCGGATCACCTATTTCAAATCAAAAATGAGCACAAAAACACATAGCGATGACAAAAAGAGGCAGGATTTGGGCTGTTGGGAGGACAGGAACAAAAATAACAGAGGTTAGGCTTTAAACACGCAGCGTTGTGTAAAAGGATTCACACAAATTGAACTTCTTCACTTTTTGTTACACATTACGACCACAAAACATGTTTTTATTGGGATTTGTTGTGATGGGCAAACACAAAGAAGTGCATTATACTGAGATGAGAGGACAAGAATAAGTCTCTTTGATTTTTTTTCTTCTTTCTCAACATTTCCTGTATGGTGGTGCACTTTATATTTATATATATATATATATATATATGTGTGACTTTATAAAAAAATAACTGGGTTTAGTTCAAATGTAATGAACATGGAGATAGAACAGAAAGGAGAAAAGAAAGGAGGGGGAAAGGTTTAAAGGGAAAGAATAATACGAATAGAGACGAGGTAGAAAAATAAAAAGAATACAAGAACGCCATTCTTTTTTTAATCTGAAAAGAGAGAAGTGGATTTAGTGAGTAGTAGATTTGTAATCTGACCCTTTCACATAAAATACCAATAAACTACACCTAAAACAAAAACAGAAACAGGCATTATTACTTTTTAGACAGTAGATGATTAAAATGAAGACATCTTGCGAGTAAAACTTACAAACTGTGATATTATCTCTGTGGGAAAAAAAATAAAAATCTGAAAGCAGTGTTAAATGTTTTTAAATATTTTATCTGTATATTTGGAGAAAGACTTGAAAGTTTTTTATTTATTTTGTTTAAACAACAACAAAAAAAAAACACTTCTCCTTATAATTAATTATTTCTAACCATTTTTGAATATTTCCCACTGGGCATACCTAAATAAACAAGCTGCTTCAATTAATTGGTTCAACTTTGGAGATTTTGTCAATTGTGGTTATTTCAATGTTGCCGTAATTGAAATATTCTCAGCGGCCCTATTTGAAGTCAACGCTGAAGTCAAGCTTGTGGCTTTTATGTTTCTCGTCTGATTCCTTCACACCAGAGGCGGAGAGCTGCAGGAAGGATCAAAAGGACTGAATTTTAATGACCAGGGAGAGGTCTTGAGATTTCTGAGGCTCCAGTCTTTTCCTGCTCAACAGCTACTTAATATTCAGGACACGGTAGACGTAATTAAGAGGTGTGTGATAAATGTGCTGGGACTATGTGTGTGTGTGTGTGTGTGTATATGTGTGAATGTTGGCTATTAAATTTTGGGGGGGCAAGCCAAAAGCTAGACCGTCTGTGAAATTGCTTGCAACGCCGGGAATGTTGGGGAAAACTCTTAGTGGGACAGAGAGGTAAGCGATGACTCACAAAGTGCAGCATCTCTGACCGGCTTTCTGAAGCTTCATTGTGTTGCTTCAGGGGGCTTGTTCATTTATCCCCCCCATCAACTATTTATCTGTAGCTTGGAATTTAAAATCCAGCCAAATAACGGCAAACAGGCGAATGTTCTGAACAAATAATAGAGAGAGGAGATATCAGAAACCTAAACTACGCACAATCCAGTCCAGTGTAGCGATTTTTGAGTTTCACTTTCATTTGGATGAAAAAGCACGTAAAAAATAAAGTAAACTAAATTTACTGGAGTGTCAACAGGATGTGAATAAAGCAGATAATATCTTTCACATTAATAAATTCATATTCATGCATTATCGTACAGAATTTGTCGACCAACTAAGCTGGGACACTAAACACATGTCACAACTCTGAAACACCAATCATATGCACTAGTGATATGGACTTTCTACAGGTGCTGTTTCAATAGCATTGGGTTATTTGTGTGACGATGCCACAAAACTTGCAGACTAGTTTCGTGGTATGGTATGCAGACACTTTGTCTGTACTGATGAAGATTCATCCACCTCAGCATGCTAAATAATCAGAGTATTTCCAGCTTATCAGTTTCCAACTCAAACTACTTTCTGATTTAGATAAAAAATTATGAATGTGGCTTTAGTGTAAAAACAAAACATTGAGTAGTCAGTATGACTGCAAGGTACCTGGAAAAGCACGATGAATAGACAGATAGCTAGACAGACAGGCGGATAGATAGATGCACCAACATCTTAGGGGTTATAAACTTAATGTGAATGTTTTTGGGCTGATAGAGGACACTGGAGGACCAAGGGGACAACCACACATGCACAAGGAGAACACAAACACTTGACTCAGAAAGCATCTGGCCTGGATTTTCAAGCAGGACGTTCTATTCGAAAAACAAGCAACGAGCAATTGGTGTATTTTCTAGTTACGGTTCACATTTCTGACATGGTTCAGTGAGACATCGGAGTTAAAGCATGTCCTTGATATTGAGATCTCCCACCATAACACGCCTCCTCCCTCATGTGGAGGGAGGAGGTGTTTTGAATGTATTATTAAGCAGTGGGTTGTTGGCCCTGCAGATGCTTCCCAGCTGTCCAGAGCGCTTTGTGTTTAAATGGAAAGGCGGCCTCGCTGGGTTTTGCTATTAGCTGTTACAGTCCTGTTTGTTCATCATTCTACAAAGCAGACCCACAAACACCATCAGCTTTCACTTACGGACTCGCAGGCCATTTTCCTCCCACTGCAAACCTTATACATTATGCAGAATATGTGCCCAGCACAGCCCATCATGACTAATGAGTCAGTGATCACAGCCCTCTCCTCTCCTGGATCTGTGGGCCAGCTCATCAGTAACAGTGACAGAGGAATTACTCAGGTCTAAGTGGCTTGTCAGGCTGTCCTGCAGAACAGGGGACAGGTTATTCCCACTCCCACACCCCCTCTACATGGAAGATCCCTCGCTCTTCCTCCTCCTCCTTTTCCTCCTCTGGAGGAGCCAATCTTGAGTTGACCTGGGAGGCAGCTGATGGTGCTCTGTTCCCTGAAATGGGAAAAAGCAGCTCCCCAGATGGTAGTGTTTGATCGGTGGTGGGCTGGTGGGGTAAGCTGCCAAGACACCTGACTGTGAATGAAGGCTGGCAGCCAACGGGAGTTGAATGAAACAGATTGTAGGAAAATGGGAAGAAGCAACAGGAAGACAGAAAAGGAGGGAGGAGAGCTTAACAGAGGTGGCCCACACTTGAGAACTGAGCATGCGAAAATGTTTCTATTTAGGATTTTGTTCACTATTTTGGGGGGGCTTTTAGGTCTTCTACCCTCACTGTCCGGCTGCTAGCTCTCTGTTCTGCGGCTCACAGAGGCCTGGTCATGATGTCAGCTCATCTTTTGTTGAGTGCAGAAGGAAAACCTGATTACGGTCAGTAACATACGTGAAGTGGGATTTAAAGACAACTTGTGAACACGATTTCCTACTATAACCCAATCACTCCCCATCTTAATCTGTTTACTTGTTCCCCATGTAGAGCTTCTGGTTCTCCCCAGGCTTTGTTTGTCTTGCACACCTTGCATTACCTATCCCCATCCTGTACCCCATGCCAGCATTAACCATTTAACAACAACAACAACAACACACACACACACATAAACCCCAACACTTCCAGTCTACCTTGGCACCAGTGTGAGGGAGAGCAGAAGTGTGTCTGGCAGAAGTCCCAGGGTAATGGCATCTAGTCTTTGCCAGGGTACCAGGAGCAAATGCACCATCTGTCCCACTGCAGGGGCCACGATCCAATCAACTTATTTATACCCACTATTTAAGGGGTAAATGTTCAGTTGATTTCATGGTTGTGTTTAGGTTTGTATCATATGCTTCCGTCGCTCTTTTTAGACTGTTGCTACAGGCATCATAGGCATATTTGGTCCAAATAAGGTAAGTTTATATTGAATTCTGGCTGATGCGCAGATATCTAATATGTAGAAACAACAGGGGTGCTTAAATTTGTCTGTTGTTATCGGCCATCAGACTTGGAGTGTGTTCACACCAGCCCTGTTTAGTCCGCTTTAGTCAAACTCTGGTTCGTTTGAAAGTCTAAAATCTCCTAGCTAGAGTTTCCTTCTGGATATTATGATATTATGTAGTGTAATATCAGTAAATATTGCCTCATAAAAGCAATATTAATATCAGCCAATAATTTCAGCTCAAATTTTCATATTGGTGCACCTGTAGTGTTTTTAAATAAACTAATAACGGATCGGGGGAAGACTTATTCTATAAAGTCCCAAAGACTCAGCTGGAACTGCAATTCTACAAAGTGCCAACTAAAAATGCATAGAACACGTTTTAGTTTTTTATAATTATTATTTCCAGCTGTTGCAAGCCATTTGTAATTTTCCACATCATAATTATACTATGTGTGTCTAACATGTAAAATCTCAATAAAACACGTTGGTGCATGTTGTTAAAATGTGAGATAAACAGAAAAAGTTCAGGAGGAATGAATAGTTTAGGAAAAGGACAACATTATGAATGGCAATAGTTGAGCATCAAAATATGAAATTCGCTTGGGCGAATAATATAAAAGGATAAATGTTTTCTGCTTGTTTAATAGGTTTAGGGCCCTCTAGCGTAAATATTTGGTCCTAGAGCAACTTTGCTCGATCGTTCCTCCTTTGACATATTTCCTACACATGTTTGCTTGTGTAGGTTGTATATCTCTAGGTCAACATGATTAATGAGAAATCCACCTGACCTACACCGGACACAGTCAATATGACTGCTGAACCTGACTTTCTGTTTGGACTCAAATAACAGGGTCAGTGTCTGGAGTGGACTCAACAGTAGACATTTTGTTCTTTTATCTGAAACTAAAGCTATTCTTTCTTTTTTTTATATTCCTGATCACACTGAATCAAATTCTACAGTTGAGCATCATTCCGAAAGGATTTTGGGAATGGAGCACTTCCAGTACCTCTTCTCTCTACATGACGAGTGAGGTTAAAAAGAAGGCTTCAAACTCGCAGCTCTTTCTGCTTCGGTCCTCTCCTTTCAGTCGGCCTCCTGCTTGCTCCTGTACCTCTGTCTCTCCCCGACTCACTCAGTCACTCCTCACTTGCGCTGATGCATTGAGGATTTAATTACAAGTCTCAGAGATCGTTGCTCATTGAGAACCCACAATCAATTAATGCACGGGCCTCTTCCAAGCTCGTCAAGGCTGCAGTGACCTCAGGTGCTGCGTTGCACTCAGGAGGGAATTCCGGGCAGAATGGATTTAATTAGCATGGAGTCAGATGGTGTTAACGACCGTTAATGGTCTTGCACGCTCATTATCATGGTGATCGCACGCCGCCATTCTCCACCTCCGCTCTACTTTTAAGCACACGCCATAACGCTGTCTAGGTCACAGTCTCCGGTTCCACCAGATAAAATATGTTCATGTTGTATAAAGTCCATTAAGTACATTATGCAGACCGTGGACACCGGTTATTAGGTTTGGGGAGTAACAGGATAAGATAAATGTTGGAACTGGGCGGCTAAGTGGGAGTCTTACTGTCTCACCTGGAGGCGGGTGATTTGAAAGGTGCCATTTTCCATCAGGCTGACTCGTCCGTCGTTTCCCAGAATCCTCTGGCCATCCTTCTCCCATTGAATGCTGGGGATGGGGTTGCCCATGACGTGGCAGTGCAGCTGAGCGGTTGAACCGGGAGCTAGAGTGTGATTGCCTGGCCCCTGTCGGATGATGGGAGGGACCCTGTCTGAGGGTGCTGAAGAGACAGGAGACAGCAAAATGATTGAAGAGTTGGAGATAAAATGCTAATATCTAGTTTTCATTATTGGATTATTAGCATCTATTTAAATTGTTTATTATCATCGTATTCCCCCTAGCAAACATCTTTTCCAGTTTGGTTATCACATATTCTACAGTTTGAATGGACAATATCTCGCAACCCCCTTTTCCAGTTCTTTGAATGCACCATAAGATCTGTTGTTCGAACGATTTCAAGCTTGATCTGCCCTGATCGGCAACTGGTTGGTCAAAAACAAAAAAAAAAGTCAACCCTATTCTGATGAGCGAATGCAAGGTTCTGACAGACAAAGTTACACAGATCACATTACTTTAAGAAAAGGCACAAAGTTAGCTATTTTCAGTATGAATGAGATATTAGGTGGGACTTTTTTTGGGGAATTTTTAGTTGAGTTAACTGCAAAAACAAGCAATACTTCAAATCAGGAACCCTATTTGCTGCTAAATTTTTGAACACTTAGACATAAGAGCTGAACAACAGATATTTATTGTTATTTATATATTACTTAAGTTGTTCAACCATCAGATTGGTGCAAAGTGCTATTATACCCATTCAGTTTTCAAGTGTTTCAGAAATTCCTGATCATTCATGGAACTTAATTGAAAAAAAATTGTCTTTGGAAATGTCGACTGTGGATGCTGACATTAGCATTAGGGACGTCTGTGCTGTTGTAGCATGTTTAGCATCAAGATGCTATTTTAGACTTGAACAACTTTGCTGATAGGCTAGCTTCTTTTAGCATAACTTGAACACAACAGTAGTCTTTTCCAGCATCCAATCAGATTGTTTTTTGAAGCATAAATTAACTCAAAGCTGGCCAAGAGAAGCAGCTTTGTCATCCATCCAGGTTGTTTGTTGATGTCACTTGTGCGTCAGATTCACTGGCGTACAAGAAATGGACAAATATAAAGGTTCCGGCCAGAAATTTTGTATTAATATTTAATTTTGCATTAAGATTTTTTATGCCTTTAAAAATCTGTAAGAAGCTATTTATAAGGAAGGTGCACCTTTTATTTCTCAATTGGGCTGCAGGAGAGTGAGAGAAAGCAAAACCTTCAACAGAAAGAAAGATGGCTGAATAGGAAACAGTGAAGTTTCCTTTTTCTATCCTTTTAGATTCTTTTAGTCTCTATCAAGCAACACGTTGAATTTGGAAATTTTTGTCAGCTTTTCTCTTATAATCTTATAAGAATATAAGAACTTAAAATTATTAACACAAACTGCTACTCACAGTAATACAAGGTGAGCCAGGTAAACCACCAACTCCACCATCATTTTGTCCTTATTTTAAAATAGCAAATCCAGTTTTACAGACTGCAATTGTCTTCTACTATAGATAAGTCATAACCACTCAAAACTTGAAGGCTGGCAAAACAAATTTTCAGTGCTATACTCAAATATTATTAAAATGAAGTCCTGAAACAGAAATTAGAATCAGCTGAATTCCGTATCTGGCTTTGCTGAAAACCTTACAGAAAAAGTGATCTGAAATCAGTTTTTATCAGTGCATCTCCACTCTTTAATGCCCAAAGACTAAAATCAAACCTTTCCTCTTTGGTTTCCACTTGTGCATGTGTGTTCTGCCGAGTGACAGGTAAAATGTTCAAACTGAGGAACTTCTACTGTCAAAAGCTCTCAGGTCCAGCCTCTCTGATGTTTTGCTCCATTTTTAAAATGCAAATCAATGACATAGATTTTTTATTTTATGTTTTCTTAATTAGGCAGGACGATGTTACTTTACCTCCTATGAGAGCAACAGACCCCCTCTGCGTCTGTGCAATACAGAACAATGAATATGTTATGAGTACAACTGTGGAACTTTGCAATTTGGATTTCAGTGGGTGAACAAACAGAAGTCGTGATGCGCAATCCCTACTGTATTTAACCTCTGCTGAATGCATGTAAAAATCTATTTTTTAAATCTATAAATTATGATCAATCTTAAAAAAAAAATGCCTCGGACTGTTTGGTACACCATGTTTAGTTTTTCACCAGTGAACAGATCTGCTCGACATCAAAGAAAACTAGATTGTGTTTTCTATGACACGATACAATGGTGAGGCACAGAACAAAACATTTTGCAGTCACTTTACTTTCAGAGGGATGCCAGTGGATTTAAAATAAAACTGTACCTGCAAGATACACAAAAACAGTTCAGAGTTGTTTATATATATTTGTCTTCCAGAGTCCCACCTATAGCTTAAGAATATAGTATGCTTTTTTTTTTTTCTTTTGGATGGTTGTACTGCCTCTCTAATGTAAAACTGCAGCTACTATATATGAAGATTGTAAATAGATTTCCTAAAGAGGACGCTGGTTGGGCCGTTGAATAAGTTCTGGGATAAAAAGCTGGACTCATTCACCTGACTGGCTGCAGTTTCCATCTAAAATCATCTTTGTCAAACATAAAAAGTGAAGAAGTGGAATGAGAAAGCAGAGCCACGCTAGACCGGCTCAGTAGCATAAATTTCACAAATGTTGCAGGGCGAGTTAAAGACTGTGTCTAATGTGTTTTGCATGGAGGTAAGTCATGCTTTCATAGCCATTGACACTGTGCAAAATTAGAGCACCTACTTCACACTGCATTTAACATTTGCTTAAAGACATGGACCATAACATCATTAGTATTCTATGCTGATTTGAGATCTGATGTCATCAGCTAACTGGAGTTAAACTGAAAATGTGAAAAGTCAACAGAGTGGATTGGTGGGGGGTGCAGGAGGGGGTTACTGCAGATGGAGCTGAACAAAATCCCAGCTGATTGGGAGCGATGCAGAGGAGGAAGCATATGTTGCAGTCGAGTTATTTGCATAAAACTATCAGCAGTTGTCCCCTTTGATTACATCAGATTAGAGAAGAGATTGGAGAAGGAGGATATTTTCAGTGGAGATGGATACGAGAGTGTTTTTCAGAATTCTTGTGTAGTACACAGGAAGCTAATTTTAATGTTGCAGTGTGTGTAAACTGTGAATTTTTAAAAAAGCAGAACACAAGCCTGCTGTGAAAGTGCAGAAAAAAGCAAGGGACAAATCAAAACACAAGACCTAAATTTCATAAAAATGTAGCAAACTTCCGAATCTTAACGTTTCCCTTGGTCAACATGAGTCACTCACCGCTTTCCACCTCCAGCAGGGCTTTAGTCAGGATGCTGCCGGCCACGCTGATGGCCTGGCAGATGTAGTAGCCAGAGTCTTCCACTTGCACGTCAGCGATGGTGAGCTCGCCGCTCAGAGACACAGAGAAACGACTTGACTGAGAAGGTTCCTGGATGGGGAACAGCAAGATCTAGAACAGAAAAACAAGCAGCGTCGTCCGTGTGTCAGACATGCACCAACAGGTCAGAATGCAACAAGTTCTGAAGCTGACCGCAGAATCTCTGATTGGTGCCTATCGACTAACAAAATGGCGAAATGTTAAACTATGAATTCTGGTCTGGCATTCAAATAAAAACAGTGTTTCTCCTCTTGTTCTATTGGAAGGGCTATAAAAGGCTAAACAGCCTCATCCTAAAATCATATTTACCCAGGAAAATATCAACCTGGCTCTCCTTTCAGCTGTCTGTACAGTTTAGTTTTATCCCAATGCACAACACACACACACACTATGCTGCGCATGAGGCATGCGGCGGCTACTGGTTGACAAGTATAGAAGAATTCTGCAAACCTATGCTTTCAAAACCACAGCTATTTTTCCTCGGACCGTCTGTATGACTAAAAGACCCTTTGGACCAGACTGGAATACCAGTTTCTGTCAGACAACTGTGGAAATATCCAGTTTTAGAAATGTCACCAGCTACATTTCCATTGACCTAAAAATTGGCAAATTTGAATTAAGAAAATATATTTGCCACATCATAAAACTCCTTTTGTGATTAAAAGTTTTTGCGTTAGGATGAAGTGGGTTTTTTTTTGGCCGTATTAAAATTAGTGTAATTTGCAAAACTACAGTGGAAACATTTTTTTTTTGCAGCACACAGGTCAGGTGATCAACAACCGGATGTTACTACTGGCGAAAGAGACAAAGAAGTCAACAGGGAAGTGGTAGGAGGATGATGCGGCAGAATGTTTTTTTAATGACTTATCGCATAAACAAACATGTCCATGTGTGATTTTAATTGTGTTTCTTATTTAATGGAGACATCATAAGAGTCAAATTGTGCTTTTTCAACACCGTCAGAATATGTCATTTGTAATGGAAAAGCATGTCATGTATTTTCACCAGTTAGTCCTGAGTATCTTTACTGTGCCATGATAAAACAGTGATGATGTTTTTGGTACTCTACCCCTGACAGACACATTTTCAACATTTATGCAAAATATGACGTAAGCTAAAGGCTAGAAAGTAGAAAAAAAAAACAAACAAAAAAACGGTTCCTCTAGAACAACCAAACTTTTCATAAATTAAATTCAGTTTAATCGATTGCAAGTGGAAGCTCAAGAAGACTAAAATGAAACTGAAAATTGCTTTAACAATGCACATTATACACAAGTATAATTTTCTATCCAACCAGATGTTTTTCAGATGTGCTGCGCTCAGTGTAGGTCACAGCAAAACATTATTTATCCTGGTCAGTAGCGTCTGAGGTGAGCAGGCTGAGCCGCCGCAGGTCGCCTCAACGTGACGTGTAAACGCCACTCCAGACTCCGAAACCCTCTCCAACCTCATTCCCAACATGCTTCCCACATACTCTCTCTCCTCCTCGTTCTTTCCTCCTTATGCTTTCTCCTCTTTATCTCTCTCCCACACACATTTTTCAGGCCTCCTCCAATCTCGTCCGCCCTCCCCTATAATCTATACCTGGAAGCCACGCTGTGGGCACCCACGCACTCTCTCTGAGCATTCCAACAGGCTGTAGTGCTTATCACACTCTCACCCCTTCACACACACACACACACACACACACACGCTTCTGAAAACACCCAGGCCTGTGCAGACTCACGCTTTGGTGAATAATGCACCGGGTGGATGAGGAGAAGGTGAAGTGTGTATGCTGTGTGTGAGTTAGAATGGCTCTAATCTGCAGCAGGTAGCTACAGACGACGAGAGGCAGAGAAGAACCGAAGTGTGTCAAGAGGTGTGGGTTTCTGAAAAAACTTCCTACAAAAGGAGTTTAACTAAATGCACGTCCACCTCACTGATTTTTTTTAAATCAGATTTTTCTTTGTGTTAGTCACGCTTGAATGTTTGAAATCATCAAATAATTTTAATGTCAGACAAATATAAGTTCCGGATGAGAAAATTGCAGCTTTCAAATGATGGTAATATTTATTAAGGAAAAAAAAGGTGCCCAAAACACTCTGCTTGTATGTGGAAAAAGTCAATACTTCCAGACCTTCAGAACCAAGAACTCACTTACATAGAACCTGTCTGGCAGCATGAAGAACGCTACAAGATGTATTTCAACAAAATAAGCAACATTTTCAGTTCAAATGTCCCCATTGATGCCAGATCACAAAAAAAAGTAGACATGTTTTTAATCTGTTAAAACTACATTGATATATTAAATAAATATCCATCCAAGACGTTTATATCCTTGACTGGGATTTGAAAACAAGACATTGTTGCTGCAGGATAACTCACTCTGCCACCATGCAGCCCAAGATGGATTAAAAGTTCAGTTTTTTTCTAGCTTTAATTTTCCGCTGAGGATTGTCAGTGCCCCGAATAAAAATTGTTCTTAAAACAGCGCAAAAAAAAGCCATCTCCAGAGTTGTTCCTCAATTCACTACTGGTTCTTTGTTGTGTTTATCTAGAAACTGCACCAGCCCTGATCTAGCACTAAAACCGCTTTGGGGTAAAAGTACCATGGATGTAAATTGTTCTAATGCCACAACGTTGACAACACAGGGCAACATTACAAACCAGTTGGTTTCACAATTACGACACAGTCCTGAAATACAGAAAATGTGTCTGGAAAACATAAAGCATGAAGTAAAACCAGAGATAATGAGACAAAACATGTTACACCTTGGCCTCATTATGCCTCCAATGAAAGAAGGAAAACGACAAAGCACAATTGATGGAATACGGCTACTGATGCGACATGTTTCATGATCCAGATCATCTGCATTCATAACAGTTTCATTTTTATCCCGAGCGTCTCTGAATACCTGATGCTTGACTTCTGATTGACTAACTGCATTTACAGGTCAGGCTGTGCAAGGACGGCAATCACCATGAAATCCATTTAACATAGAAGCTACTTTCCTGTAATGTGGCCCGTGTCTACAATCACCGATCTGAGCTCCGTTAACAGCCACCCGCCTCTCTGCTGCTCTGACTCAGCCTCCATGCAGCTCCAGTCAGACTCATTGTGCCAGAGAGATCCTGCCAAATGCCTCAGAGGGCAGATTTATTCAGAACAGAAGGTGTTTTAGTTTTTACCGCCACGCATCTGACAGGCACGTTCTCACCTGGCTGCCTTCTTTTTGCCAGAAGACTGCAGGTGGAGGGTTTCCCTTGGTGCCGCAGAGGAAGGTTACGGTCCGACCCGGAGCTGTGATCTGGTCCCGTGGCCGGACGACGATCTGAGGGGGAACTGCTCGAAAGAAACACAGACAAAAGGGCAAATATAAAAGTGGAAATCTTCCCATGGCGTCATATCAACAACCAGCATGCCATATAATATCCCAGCAGTGAGGCTGAGTGAATGAGCTGAAGAGAAGTAACTGACAACTCTGTCAGACTCCTTCTTGTCTTTAAAACACAAATATAGAGTTAGACACAGGAGGAGCACAGACTGTCAGAGTCAACACAAGTGGAACAAAACTGCCACCCAGAACCCAAAACTCTGCTTTGTTTCCGCTTTCAGGAGGATGCACTCTAAGCTGGACTGTCAGGAACTGGCTTGATGTGGTTCTTCTGTTACAGTTCATGAAGCAATTCAAAATGAAAACAATTCAACTGACTGATTCAAGTCATCCTGGACGATGCAATTAAGTAAAATGAAATCAAAATTTTAAAAAGCTCAGACATAAACTTTCTAGATTTTTGCATGTGGTTGAAATGCACACGAGCCTGTGCCGTGGTTACTCTGTCTCATTGTTACTAAACCCATTACAGTTTTCTTGAAAAGTAAGTAGCACGGTTATTTCAGAGACCGACTGTTTTTCTCTTCAATGGAAGAGAACTTCAGCAAGGACAAAGCCTCAACGCAATCGGCTGGGATCTTTTGAAAACTTTTAACCGAGTCTGGTTAAAGTTTACCCCTTACCCTATTGTTTTGTACAGTATTGACTGCGCTGTATTACAGATATGATTAAATCAGACCGAATGTGATTGAATCTGTCTGTACGATTTAATCACACAGACAGATTTAAAGACAAGATTGTATTGTGATGAGCCAAACTCATTAACTCACATATTGCTATGTATTTCAATCTGAATTTGATCCATTTGTGCTGTAAAGTCTCTTTGATGCTATGCATGAACTGAAATGCTGAAATGACTAACTGGATATTTTCTACTAACAGGGAACAATATGAAGGCCCCCCAAGGAACTTTGGCTGGTTCGGCTCCAGTCAGCAACACGGCACACCGCTGTACATATTCACGCCACGATTTAGCCTCTGTTGCAGAAAAGTGAAAAGACGAGCTCAGACATCCCGCCGTCTGAATCCAGGTTTGTGGGTCACCTCTGTCATGAGGCTAATCAGATGTCTTTGAACTGGTGTCAAGCAGGAGGAGAAAGGGGCCCTCAGATAAATGGCAGGCTTTCTCACTTTTTTTCTGCTGCTTGCATGTAAAGGTGTGTGCGCTCATATGCACAAAGACACAAACACACACCTCTTTGATTTGTATTGATTCTGTAGCAAAGTGACAGGCCTTCCTCCGCAGAGGGGGTGTGAATGCATAATGATGCCCTCCAACAGTCCTAATTGATTTCTCATCTTCCCACCTGATCTCCTGCTTCTCTTTCATTCTCACCCTCGATTAGCATAGGAGCGCACAGGAAGACGGGACGACAGGAAGGAGGAGAGCCATTCAGCAGTAGAATGTGCAGTCACAGTCAGGTGGAGAGAACAAACACGCTGCTTCTGCTGTTTCTTATTTGGGTGAATAATTTGGAAAAACAGAAAAACTCTTAATTGTGGAACCGAAACTCGCGTCCCAGACGTTGCAGATAAAGCAAACATGAAACGCTGTTTTCTTCAAACGCCCCAGTCGATTGATGTTCAAAGAGGAGAAAACCGAAAGCATGAGCAGAACACATCACTGACTCACAAAAGTTGGGCTTTTGCCTTTGATTGTTCCTTCAGTGTGTTCAAACTATGTGCAAAATCGGACTGATGTGAGGTAAGTCCAATATGGCCGGTCTTTCATTTCCCATCTGCACATTTCAGAGAGATGGAGGGGGGTCACAGTTTGGACCACCAAAATAGTCAAAAGCTAGCTTTTCATAAGAACAATAAATGGGTAAAAAAAAAAAAAAAAAGACCCAGGAAACTGGGTCTTTCTAAAGGCAGATTGATGTAAAGAATTAAGATTTTCTATTACCGAATTGTTTATTCTCCTTAATTACTCTCAGGCACACCCCCGATAAAATTTTAGGACCCCACCTGGAGGCTACAGGAGGGCACCCATGTGTCAACAGGGGCATAAATCCCAGCTCAGCGGGGGGGCGGTGCTTGGCCAAGCTGGTGAGGGTCATGTCCTGGGGTCAAAAAAGAGGCTCCCTGTTGACCCTAAAGGTCAACATCCACACATTCCCCCCCATGTGTTTCATGTGGACATGAGAAAGTGATCTCGCCTTCGCTCCCTCGCTAATTCAGCGACCAGCTTCCTGTACAGCCTGATGCAAAGCCCTGAAATATTAAAGAAATGCAGAGTAATACCCATTCCTTATGTAAATCATCTCCAGGCTACTTCACACACACGCATACATGTACATGTGTATGAAGAAGCAACAGAAGAACATGCCCAACATTAAAGCACTGGGCTTTGAAGGCCTTTTTAGGGAAAGACAACCCCCCCCAAAAAAAAATTAAATAAATAAAAATAAGCATTTCCTTCTCCTTCTTACAAAACTAAACTTTTTCAAACATTTAAAGACGGTGCAGAATTAACACTCTGCATTGGTTGCACCACATAGTGCCTGTCTGCAGAATAACAATGTTTGATTGGAAGAGGCAAGCTGGCGCGTCGCCTGAGGCTGCAATAAATAATTAGCAATAATGGGTGCACTCGGCACGACACTGAGCCTCAGATTTAGGGCAGCGAGGAACATTAGCATCCGCACTTGAGACTGAAAAGGGGGGGATATAGATCGCAACAGAGTCGCTGAAATATACATGACAGGAATCAGCAAACAATGTCTGCGTGTCACTTGTGGAGTTATTTAAGAGTCAGCCCTGCAGGCTCTTTGGTGCACCAGTGACTCCTCTTTAACAGGCTCCTATCAAGGACGGCAAATTACCGTTATGCAAAATAACACATGAAATATCAGCTCTGTGTGAGCCAAGCGACAGCAAGTCAGGGATGTCAATTGCCGAGTGTTAAATGCTAAAGGTAAGACAAAGAGAAGCGTTTTGATTGAGTCGGGAGGCATGTTTTAGAAAAGCCCCGTTGTCAGAATTGTCGAACATATGGAGGGGGCTGACACGCCAAGAGGGAGGCAAAAATAGACATGGGCTGCATGTCGGATTTCCACAGCATTCCAGACAAGAACTGTCAGTTTATAGGAGGGAAATCTGGTTGGAGTGGGAATTTCTTGGTTACTTTAAAATGTCTGTGTTTCAGTCAGATAGGCACCAAATTTCAGTCTAAATTGAGAACAATTCCGAAAATAGTCAGTGGTCTGCTGCTGTAATTATGTTTTTTTTTTTCTGGCAAAAAAAAAAAATAAATAAATAAAACTGTTATCAAATGTTCAAGTTTAAATACTTGGTTAGGACTAGATTTGAGGAACAAGAGACATCAACTTCAGCTTTATTGAACTGAGAAACTTTTTAGATGCTAAACAGCTACGGGGTGAGCTGACTGATCATGATGTTGGAGCTGCTCCCTGCTGTTTCTGCAGAAAGAAAGTCTATATGTTCTATCCAAAGGTAACCAAGACCAAAACTGGAACATTTATTATATTTTCAGCTGGTGTAGCTCGCTTTCACACTGCAAGATGTCAAAACCTTTTTCAAAAACCTGTTTCCCTCCTCGAACCGCTGAAGGAAACAACATGAAAACCTCTGAAGTGCAACTTTGTTCTTCACAAAATGTTAACAAAAATGGAATGGTATCATATTTTAGTGGTTGTAAGATTTCTCTTTTATCTTTGCCAAAATACAACGAGCCATTTCTCCTGCTAGCGCAGGTCTCAAGCATTTGTTTAGATTATATCTACCCAAAATGCTTTGCACTATAGTTCACTTCCTGCTTTTGGGCGGTCTCCGATCCACTTGGTGTTCACATGTGCTTTGAAACTGCTCCAGAATTCGCTTCAGATGAACAGAGGCCAGACCAGAGTTCGCTTTTTTGTTTGATTACACATTCACACCTCCCCAAACAAACCGGACGTTCTAAGAAAATGAACTAGAGCTGGACTAAAGAGGCCTGGTCTGAACACACCTTTGAGGATCCAGCAACAGCAGAAATACGCTGTAGGTGCCCTGTAGGTGCCTATGTGTGTTCACCTTACCTAACAATGTTTTTTGCTGAAAGTTATGCAGGAATGCACAACCAGTTTTAGCCAGTCAGTGGAAGACCAAAGTATGTCTATTAAGACACTATTCCTCACATTGCTGTGATCATCCTCGCGTATGCACAGCTAAATGTGCTAATGGTAAAGAAACAACTTACTTCTCCAGGAAAACTGTTTATCTACAGTCATCCCTGACCACGGTAACTAGCCTTGGCATTTGTGCAAGTCTCTGTTGTGGGGAACCACATAGAGCAAGAGAGAGGGTGTAGGCAGCACATACACAAGAATGATTGCAGCACTAAGAATCTAATCCTGACTCTGATTGGTTGTTTCTGACCTAATGGTTTATTTCTGTATGACTGCAGATCCATACGGAGAAGGCAGAGGAGATCAATTTTTTCACAGATCATATATCTAATATTACACTGTCACATCACGTTAGTTTTGACAAACACGTAAAAACTTTTCATGAAAGTTACATTTAAGGGGTTAACTATGTCTTCATACTTTAACGGAAAATGCTATAAGCAACATTTTAAAAATCTCTGTAAATCAAAAGGTTTTCATATTATTTTTACTTTTTGAGACTAAAATAAGAATGCAGTTACCAGTGAACTGAAGGACTGTCCTGTAATGTCTGGAAACCCAGAGCGAAGCAAGAATAAAGCCTGAACAGATGGTCCTGTCTGCAGAGTGTTCACTGTAAGTTGTTAACTGGTTAGATATTATTAATCCTAAAATCTACAATCATTGGGAGTCTAATCTTCCCTAATCTGAGCCACGCAACAGATTCTGAAATACCACAATTTCCTAAGCTTTTGCAGAACGAAGTAGAAGTCGGGACCAGCTGAACCTTCAGCTCAGCTACCGGTTTGATCAACACAAGCCCGTTGTAAACAAACCAAGGCAGGGAAGCGTTTGGGCTCAGCTGTTCGCCACCTACCGAGCGTCGCTCAAAGATCAGAGTGGGAGTTTGTTCCACTGCTGCTGCATGAACTCGCCGTGTTGTTCAATCACACAGCAAAGACAGACAAAGTGATCACAAGGAAAGGATGTTACCCCCATCTCTCCCGGCCCCCCTTTCTCCTTTGCATGCATGTCTCACATATCATTTGCAGACACGCGAGACACATGGCTAAACACACACACACACCCACGCCCACACTCCCACTTCCAGCAGGAGCTCCTTCGAGGGCTTAGATGTGACAGGCAGCTGTCAGAGTCCCAGATGCTGTTTCACACATGTTGCCTCCAACAAACACTCCCCAACACTACGACGACCTCTGCTTCCTCATAACACACCCCTGCTCTTACATTTAAACATTATTTCTACCCTCAGACTGTTTTCACTCCCAAATGAAGACTGAGTACTTGGTTATTTCCACAGAGTTCTGTATTGCAGTCAGGCTATAATTCATCAGAGCTTACATTTAATTGGAAGGTAGCCTTGTTTTTTTTGCCCTGAGCTCCAACTTCTTTATCCAACATCAATAAAGGAACTTAAAGAATGATGATACTTTAAATAGCCCAAGAAAAAGCTACAGAAGCAGGACTTTGATTATTTTCTAAAGTCGTAGCACCTTGTGGTAATACAGCGGGGGTGGGGGGGGGGGGGGGGGGGGAGGGGTTTTTTTTTTTTTTTTTTTTTGGTTATTTTTGGAATTTTTTTTTTTTTTTTGGGTCTGTGTCCGCAGGTGTTATGCTTGGGGGGGGGTGT
>CAEGAE010072092.1:0-44696 GCA_903067095.1 Girardinus metallicus
GGTTTGACACAAGGGATGTGACACCTGAAACCCATGTCTTGCATATATCTGTGTGTGGTGGTACTTGAAGCATTAACACCAGCTGCAGTCCAATATTGGTTATGAAAGTAAACTGATAAGATGCTATAAACAAGCAATATTCATGGCAATGTTCCCGACAGACTGTTTTACCTCATGTAAAAGGAGTTTGACTCGCTGCTGTCTCCTGCCTCTGTGGAGCTCTGTGTTGAGGGTGCTGTGTTGCACCTTCAAAATAAAAAATTTCAAAATCAAATAGTTTTTGCAACTGTGGTGAATTTCTTGGGTGGGACAAAAGCACCTGTCTCTAATATTGGGGGGGACACGTCCCCTCCGTCCCACCTGGTTCCTACGCTTATGATCGCATGTAACATTTCTGATTGCTAATTAGTAGCTATTTCAGAGTTGCTTTATAAAATTAGTTTTTTGAAGTTGTGAATGTTTGTTTGTGTGCATTACCAGGTCTATGCTGCCTTGAGCCAGGTCCATAACATGCGTGTCTATTCCAGACAGGAAATCCCTGAACGGTTCCTTTACAAAAAAGGGAACTTTGTTTCCTCTCTCACTTTGGTTGCTGAACCAGGCTGGTTTATCACTAAGGTATGAAATAGCATTATATCAACATATGTAATTTTTTATTTGCCATCTCATCTTTTTTAGAGTATTTGCCTTTGAGAACAGAATATGATTTTCCAGCTAAAAGTTTAGTTACAAAGTAAAAGAAATACCAAAGTAAAAAAAGAAACGCACTTTAAATTCAATGTATTTACTTACAGATTTGCTAATTTGCAATTGCAAAGTAACTGCACAGGTAAAAAATAAATATACTAAGCATGTAAAACTTCAGCATACTTGAAGCCAGTCAGTATACTTTAAGTGTGTTATTTTGGAACATCAAATTTTTTACTTGGTGTGTTTTAGTAGTAATTCAATTGTAGCAAATCATAATTTAAAGTGTACTAAGTGTACTATAATAATTCTTTTGGAACAACTAACGTTATACTTTGTATGCTTTAAGTATACGGCTTCTTATGTAATATAAATGTGCTTGGTTAGTATAGCTTATGTGTACTATTTTTGTGATGGAATTACATTTAAAATATATTTAGCATGTATAAAATAAAGAGTTGAGAGGGATTCCACTTTTTGTACATAATCACACTTATTCTCCATGCTACTGGTATAAGTTTCATATCAATAAGACAATATTTGGGGAAAATAGACAGGGCATGCAAATATCGGCAGGCTCAAAATCCACATTGCCAAAAACTGTATCCCCCTCCAAATTTGAAGGAACAAAGAGCTAAGAGTGAAATAACGTTTTCTACATAATCACACCTGTTCTCTGAGCTACTAGTATAAGTTTCATATCAATAGGACAATAGACAGGGGATGCAGATATTTGTAGGCTCAGAAATTAAAATGCCCCCCCCCCCCCCCCCCCCACATTAATAGACTAGACAGTTAAAGTTGATATCACATTTTCTCTGGCCTCTGTTTTCTCATGCGTTAAGCTATGATGATGTAAAAAGTAAAAGCGGGGAATTGTGAACCATTAGCTGAGAATATTTTCATCAGACACTGTAAAACGTTCGACTCATATTTCTCAATAAAGGTGTAAAAACCGTTTTTATTTCAATTCATCTGCGAAATAAAACCCACCGTTTTAGGGCTTACATGGTTAAGAAACGTGATAATGTTCAGTCCGTTTCCTCATCAATATGCGAGAGTTTAGAGCGATGCGCGCTCCCGCGACAGGGCCTACAAGGCCCGGTCCAAAAGCTCAGTGCGCACCCTACGCCCCTCTGAAGTGTGGATTCAGTAAGTGCACATAAGGGTTCGAGTGCGCAGGTTTACAAGCATGTAAAAATGTGAGAATTGGGACAGTACGCTCCTGTGTCGTAACTTCGACATCCAAAATGCCGTGACTGGTCACTGTTTAGGCATTTGTGCTGCTAAAAAGTACAACTACAACAAAACAAATTATTTTAAATGTACAATAAATGTATTTTTGCTTCCTAAGTCATTGGTGGAGATATTTGTTGGAGATATGTGTTTTGTTATGACTTGTTGAATACAGAAAATTCTATGTAATCACATGTTCAGTAGAGTGAAACAAAAATTATTTCAATACTTTTGAAAATATTTTAGCTTGCTCAATGAACATTGCCTTATTTCCAAGATGGCAAAAATACACATTAAAATATCCTAATGATCAATTTAACAGTCTGCAATTTGACTAACTAGAGACATGATTTGTGTTTACTCATAAAACCATTTCCTTTAATGCAGCTAAAAGTTAGTTTGGTATAAAGTGGAGCTAATGTGCTAACAAAGATAAAGTTAAGGACAAACATACGGCATATATAAAAAATAAAAAAATGCCTGATGTTACATTTGAAAAAAGAAAAAGACTAATGGAACTAAAATGTCATTTTTAAAGAAACTAAGAAGGTTGTATAGACCAAAAATGTTACAAGAAATTCATAAGGAACTCTGACATCAATTTTCTTCCCCTTTACCCTGAGAAGAAAACAATTGTTTAAAAATCACATTGATATCACTAAATAAAATAAGAACCAAATAGCTTTCTATTCCCCTCCCACAAAAAAACTTAAGGTATTAATTTCCTAATTAAATATAAAGTTTTCCCTATAATGACTTTATACAAAAGAAATTCAAATTAAATATAAATTCCTTTGCGTTTTGTGGCTGACATTTTGAGACAATACACTTTTTTCAACTGCGACTTCATTAATGTTTTTGGAAAGATTTTTTAAAAGTGGATGTTGTACAAGAAATCTTTTCCTCTTTATGTTTTAATATAATAAAATTGGTCTTCTAACAGGGGATGAAGAGTTAATTGATATATTTAATCCTCTTGCTAAGTTTTATTTACAAACACTGCTTTCTAAAAATCACCTCAATTTTTAAAGTGAAATAATTTTAAGAGAATGCTTAAACATTGCAAAATCCCACAAGCCTAATTTTTATACTAATATTTTAATATTTTCATTTAAGATTTGAAAATTGTCTTGCATTTGTGACATTTTGATTCACTTTCCTCACAGTTAGTTTGACTATTCTTAATTTCTTCTTTTTTCTGCTGTTTATTATATCAAACTTTTTTTTATTATTTTTTGCCTTGTCATACTATTTTCTTTGAATTTTCAATAAAGGCTTGAAAAAACAACAAAACATTACCATGAATCCGCCTTTTAACTCAAAACGTCACGTGCAGCGATGAATTGTGGGTAATACACTTCGCCGAAGTCCGTAAAAATGTGGACTTTGTGTAAGGGTGGAAATAGGACCCAAAATGGGTGGGGCGAAGGGCGGATGTGGAGAGTGTTGGACACACTCCGACCTCTAACTTTCAGGATGAAGGCGCATTTGAAGGACACAAGGGCGGAACGAGGGTGGAAGCGCGAGTATTGGAACATGGCCCAATTCTCGGCAGGCATGCGTTTCTCAGCATAACACCGACTTTACAGCTGTTCTTTTTATAGCACTTTTCAAAAAAACTGAGTTTGCATTACCGCCACCATCTGATCTGGAATGTGAACTGGAGCTAAGTCTTGGGGGTAGCAGCTTAAGAAGGGAGGCCCAGACTTCCTTCTCCCCAGCCACTTGTTCCAGCCCTTCCGGGGGAATCCCAAGGCGTTCCCAGGCCAGCTGTGAAACATAGTCCCTCCAGCGTGTCCTGGGTCTTCCCCTGGATCTCCTCCCGGTGGGACGTGCCCGGAACACCTCACCAGGGAGGCATCTAGGAGGCATCCTAATCAGATGCCCGAGCCAGTCAACTGGCTCCTCTCGATGTGGAGGAGCGGTGGCTGTATTCTGAGTCCCTCCTGGATGACTGAGCTTCTCACCCTATCTCTAAGGGAGAGCTCAGACACCCCACGGAGAAAACCCATTTTGGAAGCTTGTATCCGTGACCTCGTTCTTTCGGTCATGATCCAAAGTTCATGACATAAAGGTAGGAATGTAGATCGACCGGTAAATCAAGAGCTTCGCTTTTTGACTCAGCTCTCTCTTCACCACAACAGACCGGAACAGTGCCCGCTTCACTGCAGACGCTGCATCAATCCACCTGTCGATCTCTCGGTCCCTTCTTCCCTTATTCATGAACAGGATCCCGAGATACTTAAACTCCTCCACTTGGGGCAGGACATTCTCCCTGACCCTGAGAAGGCACTCTACCCTTTTCCGGCTCAAGACCATGGCCTCGGATATGGAGGCACTGATCCCCATCCCAACCGCTTCACACTCGGCTGCGAACCGATCCAATGACAGCTGCAGATCATGACCTGATGAAGCCAGCAGGACCACATCATCTGCAAAAAGCAGAGATGTGATCCTAAGGCCACCAAAACGGATCCCCTCCACACCTTGGCTGCGCCTAGAAATTCTGTACATGAAAGTAATGAACAGAATGGTATGTTTTTAGTTAAAAAACTGAAATGTTACCCCTAACCATTTGGATGCACATTCACAGTGAATTTGTGGATTACACAGATATCTGTCATCCTTCCTTTGGAAAAACAGATTCATTATCTTAACCACAAATCTGACATATTTTTGAAGCTTTGGGGTCCACTTGAGTCTTTCCTACTTAACCCCTAAGATTTTAGTTTTTTATTATGTTGTTTTACTGCTTTATTTATTCTTGCCGGAGTTTTTATTTTTTTTCTTAGTGGTTGTGAGGTGACGTGGACTAGAGGAAGAGACTCATAACTCCTTATCTCTTATGTGGGAGGAAGCACGGAATTCTCTATTGTTCTTTGTGTTGTAACTGGTCTAAAATGAATAAAAACAATAATAAAAAAGAAATAATTTTGATAATTCTAGCAAGCTTAAACAAGAGATGTTTGGTCTGATTTAACTTTAAAATTATGTAGGCAAGACTGAAACATCTTGTTTCATAATTTTCTTCAGTAAAGACTGGTATGATGTATTCAATACATACATTTTGTCAATAATATTACGTAACATACTGTTCGCTTTGTCTGAAAGCATGTTATGTCTCATGTCATCAGTATTTATTGGTGATCTCTGCAGAACAAGACAACACTGCCCTACTGGAAAAATGACTCAGGGGAGGCATCAGCTTGGCAAAATGGCTGGCATGGTTATGATAATGAGTTCCTTGACATGAGAGGCTTTTTCTTGGCAGTAGGACCAGGTAAATTAACTTCAAATGCTACTATGGTATTTTGTTTTACTTGTGATCTAGTAACACATTTTTATACCACTTTTAGCATCTAGTGTGTAACACAGTAACAAAAGATACATTTTCCAAAACGAGACAATAGATTTCCTATAAGAGAAAAAAATAACTCTTTGGGATTGAGATGACTGTTAACTCCTTTAAGAAAAGTTGACTGCTACATCTTTTTGTTTATGAGTGATGGTGGTATAAAGATGGACAGACTGACTTGGGCTTTTTCTGCTGTAATGCCAGCACACAAAAAAAAGCCAAGCCAAAAAGCAAAGCTCTTGATCTGCGTTCTGACCCTACCCAGGACCATGACATATGGACTTCAACCTCTGTCATTCAGAAATCCTCTTAAAGTAAAACCACTGCTTCTCTCCACCAAAGGTCTCGATTCAGATGGTTTGTAAATGCCTCAACCCATTTACTAACTATTTCATATTAGGGTCCAGTGGACCCAAATACGAGTTATTATTTTTATTAAAGTTTAGGAAATCTTGGGTTACTCTGACTTATCATATCACAAGTCAAGAACAACGTTAAGTTAAGAGCCTTAGATGTTCAGTTTTTAAATCATATATCTAAATAAAATTCTAAATCAGAATCATTACTTATATTGCATTTCAGATTTTGTCTTCAAATCATACTTGCTTACTAATGCTTGTAGTTTGAAAATTGTTTGAAAATAGAAAATACATTTAAATCAAGTAAAACTACTTTGGTATAGTTTACAGTATCCTTAAATTCTTGTAACTTTCTCAAGAAAAAAACATAAAGGTTTGGTGGTTATTTCTTTTGATAGCTTTAGAAAACTAACTCTTGTGTTTATGCAAGAATTTCGATGATCACTAAGCAATTTAATTTTCCAATTTATTGGTTCAAAACAGTTGTTTTTAATCTAGAGTTGATGGAATTGATCTTTTCAAAACAGTGTATATTTTACACTTGTAAACACTCTGATTTGACAGGCCCAAATGACCTAATTAATCTTTTAAACATGGTTCTCTTCAATAATTTCATCAACTGTTTACTGTTTTACCGTTTACCAAAATAAAATACACTAACTGAATGTTCCTTGAGGGTGAGCATGAATCAAGCTTTGCAGTAAGACATTTTGAGAACAAAATGCAGGAAAAAACATTGTACTTACCTGTTTAGTTCTGCACACAACAAGCTCCATTTTTAAACATCGTAGTCTGGGATTTCCTTGAGAAGGGAGCCCTGGTCTCAGGAACCTGGAAACAGATTTAGACAAGCCCCCGGTTGTTGTGTTGCACCCTTTTTCTATTCCATGCAACAACCAGGTCCATTTAACAATTCTGGGACCAGACCATTACCCCTCAGAGTCACTACCTTGAGAAACAGTGGGATATAAGTATAAAACAGTTTTTAATGCCAAAAATGATCAAATGTTACAAGTCAAATAAAAGAAATATAGTGACCTTCACTGTCTAGTTGGGCTCCACTCAGCACACCTTAAAGATTGTAACGCAAGATCTGCTTTTATCTTTTCCTCATTCTGCATCTCCTCTAAGAGGTGTTGGCCTGCTTTGATCAGTTTTGTTTATGTGTGACTGTCACCAGTCTTTTATGTTATGGCTATGTAAGCGTGCAGAAGTGTGCATGTGAGCAGATAAGAGATAGAGGAAAACACAAAATCACATATTCATAACAATCTAGAGAAAATCAGATTTACCTTGACTAACCAAGAAAGTATTTTATGATACTGAACAACCAGTATTAGCTTGATGGATAAATTTAAATAATATGCAGTATTTTATGGATATGCTATGGAATACCAACTGTTATCTTATGTCCTTACACTGTTGTGTGTTTGTTTGGGAGATAAATGTAGCGTGGTTTTTCCATGTTGGAAATCTATAAAATCAGTAAAAAGAGCTACAAAAAAATACAAGATGTGTATTTGGAACAGGAAATGTGTGTTGGTGCTTTGTCTGATTTTTATGAAATTGTGCTCAAACTGGAATGAGAAAATATATAGCAGAGATCTAAATAAATTTTCTCTGTCTACCCAGACTTCAAGAAGAATGTTCGAGCAGCTCCAATTAGAGCAGTGGATGTCTACAACCTGATGTGCTGGACTTTAGGTGTCCATCCTTTGCCTAATAATGGATCTTGGTCTCGAGTTGAGTACCTACTAAATGGCTTTGAAAGTCCGCTACAGTCTGGAATGCTTTGGACCTGCAGTATGGGTTTGCTGGGAGTACTGCTAGAATTTTACTAGGGCATGCAACTGAATTATTATGTGTAGATTTTAGTTTTAATCATCTGCTGTGGTTAGTGAAAGAATAATTACAAATTTAATTACACCTATACTTCTGACAAGTACATGCAGATATCTGACTATACTGTAATTGTACTTTTAACATATGTTTCAGTTTACTTCTGTTTTAATTTTGTTTGATTTTTAGGTTGATAAATACTATGCATGATATCAGTTTGCTTTGTATTATTGTTAGTCATAGTTTTTTTCCTGTTTTTTTTTTTTATCTAAGAACATTGTTTTTAGTTACCATAAACTGATGGACTAATTAACAGTATAAAAAAACTATAACATTCAAAGAGAATATATGGTTGACCAAAAATCAAGCTACAAAAATTGTTCCCATAAAAACTGAATAACTTCACGTAAAAAGGACCACAGCGTTTTGGTCTCACAGTTAGAGATTGGCACCACTTGTTTTGTGAGCCATATGGAACTAAACTGAAAACAGAGGTGCAGTTTTGAAAATTAACAAATGGATAATGGACAAGTTCTGTCAGCAAAGCTGAAATTTGTTGATTGTTTCAAAACAATTAATAGGTCCAAATTTGATATAGGCTATAAGACTGAGAGGAAGAGGGAAAAAAGCATTATAAAAAAAATTGATGGGATCCTGTGATTCAGACTGGAATCACATGGTGCTCTGTTCCACATTGACTGTTTTTTGTTTTATACCGTACATTTTTTTTTTTTTAGAAATGCAGTATCTTGGGGTATATTTTTCCTGCAGTGTCTCAACAACAATGCCATGTGCCCTTGAGCATCAATTGCAGGTTGACAACAACCTGCATACTGTTCACAAGCTGCTGAGGTGTGGCCTCCCATTCTTCTTTAAGAGTGGCCTTCAGGTGGGATATGGAGTTATAGCCTCTACACAATGACTTAACTGATCCCACAGACTTCTTATCTAAGGTATTTTATCACATAAATGAAGCAATGTATAATACTGAAAACATCTGAATTTTTACATTTAAATGTTCGCCCTAGACACAAAGCAGACAACAATAAATTCTTGGAAGCTAGCTGTCTTACTAATTAGTAAACAACTCAAAGAAATAAAAATAGAAAAGGAACAGGGGAACTCTCAAAGAAATCCAGAAAAATATTGTAAAACTTGCTTTGCTGTGGTTTCAGAACCACAAACTGTATATCTGATTTTTTTCTAAGCCCATAGGGACATGTAAGATATGTCATGTCGTTTGTTTTGTTTATAGTCAAGATGAGATTATTGTTTTCACACCAGGACACAAAACACTCCACCAGATCTCTGTACTCAACCTCTTGTTCATCTCTGGTACAACCAATAACTGCAGAGTCATCTGAGTATTTCTGTAGATGACAGAAGTCAGACTTGTGCTATTAGTCTGAAGTGTAGAGAGTGAATAGGAATGGTAAGAGTAAAGTCCCATGCAGTGCTCCTGTGTTGCTGTTGCTGCTCAGTCTCACAAACTGTGGTCTGTGAGCTAGTTATATATCCAGGTGATTGTTGAGGCCTTCACTTGGGTCTTCTGGAATTTCTGACAAAGCAAATCAGGCTGAACTATATTAAATGCACTGGAGAAATCAAAGAACACGATCCTCACAGAGCTGCCAGCTTTGTCCAGATGACTGAGTTTGTTGAAGCAGGTTTATGATGGCGTCTTCAACTCCAACTCCATGATGATAAGCAAACTGCAGAGGGTCCTGATATGTGCTTGTCTGCTTAGCAAGGCGGACCAACAGGAGTCTTTCCAGGACATTCATGATGTTGGATGTCAGGGCAACAGGTCTGTAGCCATTGATGACTGATGGGTAAGGTGGGGAATCAACCACACAAGCCACCTCTTCTGAGCCTGTATCTTTCCAATCCCAGATCTGTGGTGCAAGAAATGGATTATTTGGAACTACAACATTGGAAATCGCAATGGTTTTAACTTAGCAATTTGGGAAGTAGTCCAAGATTTGTAGAAGCCTTTGCATAACACTAGGTGTTGGGGGTTAAAAAACTCATTTAACAGCCTTTATCTTTGGAGCAGTGTTAAAACATTTTATTTGGTTGCAGTTATTTATCACCTACATCCTCCTGGGTCTTCAGATTATCTCAGAGACGTGGCTTCAGCAGGGAATACCCAATGCAGTCTGCAACTGGCAGGTTGCAATCTGCTCTGCTGGTACAGGACTCTGGATTCCGATAAAAGCATAGGGGGTGGACTCTGTTTTCATGTGCATGAAAACTGGTGTAACAACAGAACAGCTATAGACAAACACTGTCCCCCAGAAGTTGAGTATGTGTGCGTTGGGTGCCGGTCACCTGACCCACCACTAATAACAAACAAGAACTGACTTCACAATGAACCCAGGGGTATTCATACACAAAGGCTAGCCTACACAAACAAGTGGATGGGGGGGACAGAACAAGACAAACAATGAGCAAACCTAAACAATTAGTTCAATCCAACACATTATAACTACAACACAAATGTGAAAACAAAACTTAATACGATGAAGCAATTGTACTATTAGTAGAGAGATAGATTGTCCAGAGTCAAGTCCCCTGCTTCCAGCACCCTGATGGATTGCTCCACTTCTTAGTTTTGCCTTACAACCAGTCCTCTCTCCCAGCCCATTACTGGGGAAAAGCTGAAGGAACCTCCACACACTCCCCTCTTCTAGAAACTCCATGGGTCAGCATGTTAGGTAGTCAGCAGTAGAGTTCAGCTTCTTAGGAATGTGATGGACATCGAACTGAAATAGTTGCATTGCCAAATACCAGTAGGCTATTCCTATTGTTTGAGGTTTTCATTCTTCCAAGTCACTTCAGAGCCTTATGATCCATTTCTAGGACAAACCGTGTTTGTTGCCGTTGAGCTTACCTCACAACAGTAAAGCAGCTCCAACCAGCTCTCCGTTTAAAGGGTCCGAACCTCTTGATCCTGATGGGCTGGCCCCAAGCAGGTCAAGTTTTTTTAAGCTAGTGTTGAGTCAGCCTCTAACTGCTTAGCATCCAAATGTCAAACTCCACTTCAGCTGGTGGCCCAATCAGACTGAGTAACCTGCAGCAACCTAACCTCCCAGTCAGGCACGTGCAGAGGGGGAGGGGAGGACGGGAGAGGGAATTCAGCCCCTGCTCCTTTTATTCTTGATGCTCTTAGTGCCCTTTTTGAGGTTTTTTTTTTAATCTGTATGTCAGGAGGCCTGCTTGTGCCCCTCAGCAATAATATTTAGCTAAATATAATAATTTAGCAAAATAAACTAGTCTGGCTGCCCTCAGTCTAATAATGACTCTCAGAGCCTCCATGATGTTCAGGGTCCATGGTGAGAAGGAGGGGGGGGGGGTATCTGTGCCCTCTAACTATCAAATTATGGGCAAGAATATTTTTTCATACACTGGTTTGTGAATAAAAATGTAGGTCTGATGTTGATGTTAGAAAAATTGTTTCTATTTATATTTTCGTAATTTCGAACCGCAGCTAAAGCCAAACAAGCCACAATTAAAAGAATCAAAATGTCCCCAAAGCCTCGGCGGACTGGCATAGGGACTACCGGGGGATTCCAGGTAGATTCCAGAGATGCTCTTCATGCAGGGCCGGACCGAGGTAATATGGGGCCTTAGACAGAACCCCCACCCCACCACTCCCGGAAACTCTTCCTACTAAGAACCTCAGCATCACTAACATGTTTAAATATAGATTTAGTGAATTCTGTGAGAGGGAGACCAGGTTTATTGGCTGACTTTAAAATCAATCACTGATTATTGGTTGTTTGCTGTGATGTATTTATGAACAAAACCAATTCGAACACAAAAATTACACCATATTGTAGCCATGGTAACACAACAATCAAACTATCAAGATGATTCTTTAAACTTTTACAAAGTAAACTTCCTAATTAAATCCTAAATGTAATTTTTTTTCAGCTGAATGCATTAAATAAAATTTAATAACATTGTCATTCTCTATAAATGAATGTTACAGGTTTAGATCTATGGTCTGTGTAAACCATTAAACCATTTATAGGGGCCCCTGAATGGCCCCTGCCAGCAGTTACTGAGTTTTCTTTGCCTTGATATCCCAGTCTTACAATTCTAGATCTCAGAAGTGCTAACATCAAAAAATTATATAGAGTTAACCCCTTTGAGCTTTTTTGATCTATAGAGCAGTCTGCAGCCAAGTGGTTGTAGAGGTTAAATAGATATTAGTGCTTAATTAGTAAAATGGCAGCAAATTTGCTTATTTCATAACTTCATAACCAGTGACCTTCTCCCCTCTGGTCTGTTTAACAGCTACAGTCTCAGATCAACTCAGCCCTGCAGGACTGTCAGCAGCAGAAACAGCAACATTATACCTGTTGGGGAAAATATACTACATTTGCTTTGCATTCTCCCCACGTGATGGTAATGATATAGTAGGATCCAATTAAATTCTTGATTAATATGGGTTGTTGCTATGTTGTTGCACAGCGTTTTAAGATCTTGTTCAATGTGCCCTTTTTTAACTTTGAGCCCCAGCCCCTCCAAAGGTCTCTGCACGGCCCTGCTCCCAGTCACACCTGTTAACGATGCCACTTTCTAAGTAAGTATAATGTTAGATACTGAAATGGACCAAAATGTGAAATAATGTCCTGTGGCTCATGGACTGTAAAGGTACAAAACATAGCACAGGTAGACCCATCATTCTTTGACTAACATGGGCTGAGTGGGGACTGATGGGTTGTGGCCTGGGTTCACTGTGCTGCACCCTCTGATCTTTGGTGTCTGCTCTGGGGCAGACACCTTCAATTAATTATCGCTCATATTACTTCATTATTATTTTCTCTTTAGTAGTAGTAATGCTATTTTACTATGATGTGATTTTAAAATTATCTTTTTTCCTCTATCAACAAACACTACAAATATCCAAAGCACTATTTGATTTATATCACAATTAAAAAAAAACAGAAAATGCCAGAACTGGCAGTAACCATAGCGAACCAAAAAAAAGGCAGAAATCACTATGGCAACCAGTTATTATGTACATTGGCTAAAATGGCATTACTGACAGTCATTCTTTTCACACCCGTTTTTCCCCAGTAAATTTCTTTAAGCAGTAATCGACACACCAACAATTTTCTATGAGCATACTGGAAAAAAGGGGACATAAGTTACTCTAGCGAAAACAATAGTGCTTTTAATTTGTTGTATTACTAAACAATTTAAGGAGACAGATTTTTCACCAAAACAGAGATACTATATTTGTGACAGAAAATCAATCAGCATAGGTTTGATAAAAGAGTATCATTATGTTAAAATGAGTTGCAACATTGAAACTGCAATAAAATATTTCATGTTTCTATGTTCTAGATGATAACCTTCAGTTGCCTCTGTGGGCTAACCAAGAGTATGCTGAGCATTTTTATTAGAAGTCTCCATTCCAGCAGCTGCATACACCACAATACAACAAGAAATCACTTGAAAGCTTTCTTTAACCTGACGTTCTGAGATGTTATTGACATTGCATGGATCAGTTTTAGGCAAGAACAAGAACATTTATATTACAAACGCATTATGGTGCCGATACGTGCATCCTTTGGCTAACATAGGATTTTTTGTATCTTGAAGTCATACAAGATACAAAATAAGGAAAAGCTTAGTTGTACAACCATCATGTCGCTTTAAAACCATGGCATTAATGAAATATTTTCACAGAGCTTCTTTGAAAGAAGAAAGCAGAGAGGATGTTTAAACTATTCGTCCTGATTTCAAAGAGCTCTTTTCTACAGAAGATAAATCAAAGAACATAAGGGCCATTCCAAATTTTGAGACATTCTTATATTTAAATTTTTAGGAGCAATAATGTGAGAAACATCCACTTTGTTGTTTACATTACAGACATAAAATTAAGAGTGCATTAAGACAGGATTAGCCCATGTTCTGGCGGTTTCCATATCCTCTGCGGTGATCATCTTTCCACTCATCCCAGTTTCTGGCTTTTAACAAAGAAGCTTCATCATCATTCTCAACCTTTTTCTCTTTTTCTTCATCTCTCGCCTGCAAATCAGAGTTGTCATCCACAGCAATTTTGCTCGGCATGCCCTGATCAGGCAGGACTCCATGTTTTCTGTGTTGCTCATACCAGTCATCCACCGTCATGGTGGGGAGGCTAGGATACCCAGCGCCGAGTACTTGAGCCTGTGGACAAGAGAAAGGAAATCCATCGCACAGTGACTCAGCATAGTTCGAAAATGAGAACCTATACTGCAGCTGATGGCAGACTGATCACTGAGTGAGCCTATCTGAACTGTTTTAACCAAGACAGACAGCTAACATTTATGGAGCAGAAACATAAAGTAAGAGCGCCAGCTCTTACTTTACGTCATCTACACGTCATCTACAGAAACACTCGGATGACTCTGCAGTTGTCAGTTGTATCAGAAATGGGCAAGACGCTGATGGCGACTTTGTCTCATGGTGTGGGAACAATGATCTCATCTTAAATGTGAACAAGACAAAGGAGATGATTGTTGATTTCAGTTGAAACAGGATTAGATCCAACCCCATTTCCATCATGGGAGAAGTGGAGGTGGTTGAGGAATATAAATACCTCAGTGTTTGCTTTGACAGCAGACTGGACTGGAGATGCAACAGTGAAGCCATCTGTAAGAAGGGACAGAGCAGACTGTACTGCTTGAGGAAGCTAAGACCCTTTAAGGTTTGCAGCAAGATGCTGCAGATCTGCCATCAGTCTGTTGTTGAGAGCATCATCTCTTCTGCCGTCGTCTTTTGTGGCAGCAGCATCAGAACCAGGAACATAAAAAGGCTCAACAACCTGATGAAGAAGCTGGTTCTGTTCTGGGGATGACTATGGAACCCCTGGAGATGATTATGCAAATAAGGATTCTTCATAGAATCAAGAAAATTATGGACAACCCTGACCATAATTTATGGTCTTGGGAAGCCAGAGGATCTTCAATCAGTGGCTTCTTCAGATTCAGTGCAGTACAGACTGCTGCAGGAAATCTTTCCTGTCAACAGCCATCTCCATCTTCAATAAACTCTTAGAAGAATCTAAATTAATGAGTTACAACATTAAATTTTCCTTTGGGATTTATAAAGTATTTTTGAATTGAATTTGAATTAAATCAGCCGCTCCCTGTTGTAAATTACCCTTTTGCTATGGTTGCGCATCATAACAAAACAATAAAAATATGAAAAATATTGCACAAAAAAAAAAAAAAAGTTAAACTACACAATGTCCAAAACAAGAAGGAACAGCTGTCAAAAGGAAAGTTATTTTCCTCCAAAAAGGCAGGAATGAATGTTTGAAAAACAGAAAAAAATCTCAATGAAAGTTCAGAGCTACTCCAGCGTATTGCCACCCTCGCAGTGCAATTCTAGAACGTCCTACCTAGAAGTTTCATTTCGTCTGTTTTATTTCGTTGAAGATTACAGTATTTATTTAATTTATTTTATACTTGGCTTTTCTTAAACTGCTGTATTTCTTCATGTTTTAGTTTACATGACAGGCAGCTTGTAAATGTATTTGCAAATGGCTTTAGTTTGCCGTCTGCAATGTCGTTACTATCCTGTAGCACTTCTCAATGGGGGCGGTACCAACCCCCGGGGGGCATTCAGAGGATGCTGGCAGAGAGGGGTGCTGTGATTCCTTTAGAAACGTTTGCACAAAGGTAAACTTTACACCTTAGATGCACAACAATACCAGTTTAGACTTTGAGCAACTTGCTAAAAACTGAGGTGTGTAACATTAAAACATGCTTGGCTGCAACTGTATCAATGTTAGCTCTTTTTCTCTTTAGTGCTTCTGATAGCTTCTTGTAGATGAACTACATCTACATTTGCTACCGTTTTATTTTATATTTTTGGTGTAGCAAAATGTGCTACCCACATATTTACCAAGTAGGATATTTTGATGGAGTTTTGGTAGATCAACGTGTGCTACCATGTGTATTTCATAAAGGTAGGGTTCTAATATGGGGTTTTAGTGCGTTAAAATGTACAAGCTTTACATATTAAAACAGCCACACTATTCTCCTGAAGGATTTTAGTCCATTTATACAAGCAGGTATTTTCAAACAGGGATTCAGGTACTTTTGGACAAGTTTTTGTCATTTACATATTTTTTTCCAGTTGCTACGTATCACTGCTAAGGTAAGCGCCACTTAAGGAATGATTTCTGTTTACTATATTTAACATTGACAACAACTGCTAAGGTCTTTGGTATGTAAGCATGATGGTTCATGTTTTTGAAAGGTAGTACCGACCGTAGTGCATCTAGATAGACATAGCCATCTAGATGCGCTACGGAAGGAAAGTCTGACGAGATGGTACAGATTGTTAAAACACTGGCAGAAAAATTTCAAGTTGGGAGGGGGCAGGGGTAAGTGATGCACTCGTAGGGTGTTGAATAAACGACACTCGCAGTGAATTAGATGGCGAAAGCTTATTATTTGAATGACAATTTATATTCAATGGTTGCAATAGATCCATTTTCACCGTTGTAAATTTAAAAACATTGACTATGCTCAGTACATTGGCCCAGCCCTATTTCCAGGTCTGTCTGCATGCTTTTCCATTTCAACATCTGCTCTCCAACCATTTAAATGAACTCTGTTTAACATGTTGTCTACAGTTCTAGCTTCTAGCTCACCTATGAGCCTTCAATGTTAAACATGTAGCCAATTTAACGCTCAGGACTGGTCACATCCTCCAGGTCTTGTGTTTAGCTGCATAGTCTGGAAAGTTTTACTTCGTCTACATCATTAACGACTGTTGCTAGGGGCGCTATTTTCAGGTGGAGCAGAGCAGACTCGGTAAAGGAGGTTCTAGTACCTATTACTTTGAAATATGCGCCATTTATGCAGTGAGAATGTGAATTTCAGACCCATTACGATACAAAGGCTTCAACATGTGTTTAAAGTGAAAAATGCACTTTAAGAATGCTGACGATTCTTAAAGATCACATGAACTGACTTACAAACCAGTTCATCTGTTGCCATCATCACACAAACTCACCTGTAAAGCATTTCTAGTGAGGATGAAGGGTTTCATGGGATTTCTGGGTGGATGAGCTGGTTGGTTAGCAGGTCTCTGCTTCAGAACATCCATGTTTTTAAGTATCTCCAGTTCCTGGTCAATGGCCTCCATCTCCTCCAGACAAACAGTGATCCATCTCTGGACATTCAGAAGGTAAAATTCTCTGCTGACCTCGTCATCGGCCTGTCCACTCTCCACTACTTTGTGAACATCCGATAGTCTAGTCTCCAGTTCCTTTCTCTGTCGATACCGTTCAATCTTCGCTTGTCTCTTTGATGCCATGGCAACCAAATTTGATGGACCTGCAGAAAAAGACTGAGACCACAGGCACATAAGTAAATCAAGGTCCATGAATTTATGTTTAACAGTATCAAGCAACAGGTCTGTTGCATCCAGTTAAAACAAGGATGTCGACAAATAAACTGGACAATATGCTGGTAGTTTAGTTATATTTCCACAGCTGTGGTCTTGAAATAAAACAGAGTTCTCAATGTCTGACACCGAGACAAGACCAAATGCAGAGGAGTCCAAGATGAGAACCACAGAAACACACACACCATAAAAAGAAACTGCATTTTTTGCCCTTATTTGCAAATTCAATGATTTTTCATGACCTGAAATTAAATTCCATGACTTTCTTGGTCTTGAAAATGGAAAAATAAAATTCCATATCTTTCCAGGTTTTCCATGTCTGAGTCCGGTATGAACCCTGTCTGAGTCAAAAAGCGAAGCTCTCGGTTCATCAGTCGATCTGTGTTCCTACCCTCATCTATGGTCATGAACTTTGGGTCATGACCAAAAGAACAAAGGTCACGGATACAAGCGGCCGAAATGGGTTTTCTCCGTGGGGTGTCTGAGCTCTCCCTTAGAGATAGGGTGAGAAGCTCAGTCATCCAGGAGAGACTCAGAATAGAGCCACTGCTCCTCCACATCGAGAGGAGCCAGTTGAGTGGCTCGGGCATCTGGTCAGGATGCCTCCTGGACGCCTCCCTGGTGAGGTGTTCTGGGCACGTCCCACCGGGAGGAGATCCAGGGGAAGACCCAGGACACGCTGGGACTATGTTTCTCAGCTGGCCTGGGAACGCCTTGGGGTTCCCCCAGAAGAGCTGGAACAAGTGGCTGGGCAGAGGGAAGTCTGGGCCTCCTTACTTAGGCTGCTACCCCCAAGGCCCGACCCCGGATAAAACGGAAGCAGAGGGATGGATGGAGGCCAGACAATTCTTTCATCAGTGAAATCTTTAGAGCCTTGTCCACTGCAACTTCCAAGCCTAGATAATAATTTCCCAATATTTTGTGGTAGGTTGTATTGTGTTTGGTTGAAATCAAAGGCAAACCTTTGGGAGACATTTCTTGGGGTATCTAGTCCAAAAATCACACTGCACATGATCAAAACTACACAAAAGCCACAGTATAACCTGGAGAACATAACATCAGGGCTCCGTTCTGTCTACATAAGTGGAAAAACGATCAGTTCCAAGTCAGAGTCCAGATCTGACTCTGTAGAAGGCGTACAAAAAGACCACCACGTTTTCCCCCAGTGCACTGGAAGCGTGGCAGCCACCAGGTTTGGCTTGGCCGGGCTAAGTGTTTCGTTTTTATTAAAAAGAAAACAAAAACGTTTGTTTGATTTTATTTAAAAAAACCAAACAAACCAAAAACCAACACTTTTTTCTATTAATAAGCCGGACTGCAAGCATCTCTGCTGCGGTGAGCATTTTCGCTTCTGGCAAGGCAGAATTATTCCTGAAAGAATAGGGCTGTGTTAGTAGTTTCTATAGCTGATGCACCAATCACGCGTTGCCTCCTGCGCTGACTCGGCTTGATGTCTGACGTTTACCTCGGTACAGATTGTGAGCGCCTCCTTTCACTCAAACTGAATACCTATATGGATCCTGTGAGGATCCGTATTTCTTTGTAGAATTAATCAAGGTAGGAGTCAAGTTTAAATCCACTGCGTTTGCTTTGCAGCTCAATGTGAACCACAAATGTTCACATAGAGCTGCACTCAATGTTCACAGGTGCGCATTTAGAGGTGCGTGTTGAGCACCTCTATATCATGTTGGGTGTGATTGTGCTGTTGATAATAACCTTGGATTCATCCACACTGACAATGCGATAGCTATTGCGTGTGCTGTCGTAAAAATAAGAGACGGTGACGGCCTGCTTGCTGGCAGGAACCCAGTTCTTCTTGGTGCTTGGATCAATTTGGAGCACACGGGCCCTGGTGGTGTAGATCGGCTGCTCCATGTTTATAATGCTGAATTCCTGGAGTTGAGATCCAGATGGACAACTAATATACATATTAGTTAAACTGCGTCTTCATAACCGGACTTAGCAGGGAGATTGTAATCTTTTGTGAACAAAGCTTTAAGTGCGGCGTGTGGTTTACGTCTCCATGCGGTGACTCTGTCTGCGCTGTTGAGTTCCCGGTTAGCAGGTGCGTTCGTGAACCGGTAGTTCAGCCTGTGGAGGAGTTTTCACACTCGCCTGATAGTCGCGCAGCACGCTGGTTTGCAACACAATGCATATCAAATGCTTTGTCCATTTAATGTTAGGTAGAGTTGCTGTGCGGTCACACGGAGATCAGAAAAACTAGTCCCATAAAGCTCCAACCAAAACAGTTTGTGGCGCTAATTGGCCCCCTCCCCTTCTTCTGCTAGTAACATCAGCACCACTAACAGCGTTTGGATTTAGTGAAATCTGGGAAAGGCGGCTGAGCAATCAATTATAATAGTAGTTTACTAAGATGTATAAACACATATATCTTATGTATGTGTGAACAAACAGCTAAAACTCAAAGATTAAACAGACAGCATCAGATTGTAGCTATGGTAGCAAAATATTCTATTTACAAAGTAAACTTGCCAGCTCCTGAAAATCTTAAATTTAGATGTTAAACAATTTAAATTCTTTTAACTTATGTTTGCTGAAACCATTAAATCAAATTTAACAGCATTGATATTCTCTTAGTTCATATACTTGGGCCAGTTCTAAATGTGATCAGCATTACATCGTGTTTACAACTGATGACTTCACTTGGATTTAACAGAAGTGCAAATAATTGATATTTATTTTCATTTTATTTCTTTTTATTTGTTGTTTTTAAGATTATATAATTGTGGGTTTAAGTATTGCTGGCAATGACTTCCAGTAACATAATTACCCAATAATATTTTACATTTCCTGTCAACTTTACATCTTTTAATACAGAAACACAGTAACCGCCTCGGTGCCCCGACCACCGGGACTTTTCCGGGGGAACCCTGTCACCTCACTGTCTAAAGAAGAATACTGTCACTGTGGCGTGGGAAAGACACGGAGAGGCGTGATTACACCGCCTTCAGTCTGTGCTTCAGATACGGTCTTATTGTGCAAGTCTGCAACTAAGATAACTACGTTTTATTTACATTCACGTACAAAAGGTGGTCTGTAAAAATAAAAGGTCGAAAAGTATTTAAAACTTAAATCTCATTTTCATACCAAAACCTTGCGTTTTGAAAATAAACTTCTTAAAACCATACCTGTAAAATATTGCGGATGTTAGCATTTACATGTATATTATGAGTAGTACGCATGTAAAGCTCAGGGTAGTTTTTACCTTGGCTTTGGAAAACACGCCCTCCGATGTTTCCTCGGAAACGCCGTTTTCATTTGACGGCTTCGGCAGCTCAAACTGTGAGATGTTGTAGTTATGACACGTCTTTAAGAAATCCATGAAGTAAGCCCGAGCTGTCTGCACCGTCTCCAGCCGCTTGTGCTGGCTGCTCTGCTTCATGTGCAGGGCCCCTAGCAGGGCAGGGAGCAGCAGGTACTTCAGGTCTGCGGTGGCGACCTCTTCCACCTCTTCGTTACGGCTAAACAGGTCGAGCTGAGCCACCATCCTCGACGCGTCCTCCAACAGGTTAATGCCGCGTTTAATGCGATGCACGGTGTTGGGGCCAAACGGTTCGTTTGAACGGTCCAGCTCCTCGAGTATCTTCCAACCACGCTCCAATAAGTCAGATAGTCTTAATTGTTCAGTGTCTGGAGCGGATGACTGTTCAGCCGCCATACTTTCAGCCATCTTTTTCTTCTTGTTCTTGTTCTTGTTCTTCTTCTTGTTTTTTTTTAAGGCAGTTGGCAAGCAACGTTTAGATGTGCATTACCGCCATCTACTGGAATGGAGTGCAGATCGGGATGCTAAATATATGACAGACTTTAAATTCCATGTCTATGTTTGAAAACCTTTGTTTTCTTCGTCGTAGAGGTGTGAGTGGAAGAGCGAGAGTCTTTGTATATTTTCTACCTTTGGCTTTTTTTCTACTGTTTTTGACTGTGTGTTTATGTTTTTTCTAAGTTGTGATTTTTTTGTTAGTTTGTCACGCTTTAAGAGGTTTTTGTTAGTTCGGGAGTGGACGTCAAGTGCTGGAGTTTTCTCCACGCTGACACGGAAGAACGGCTTCAGGGTGGGTGCTGGCTCTCCGTGCAGCGTGGAGGAAGTTTTGTTTGGCTGTAGGGGACGTGGTTGGACACGTGTTCATCAAGTCTGCAGCTCGAATGACACCTCGACAGCTGATAATGGCAACAGATGTTCGTAACCTAGCAACCGAAATCAACAGAAGGCAAGAGACAAAGGACAACTAGATTCTGTTAGCATTCTTCAAAATAAAATACTTCCTCTCTCCAAATAAATCATGCCTCACACTTAAATATGTTCACTTCACCTTTTGTAATCATATACAATCATGTTAAATTCAGTTCATAATAATCATCATGCAAATTATGCTTAACATACAATGGTAAATCAGTCACTAATAACATCACTTAACATATAAGTGTAAAGAAGTCACAAAAATGATCTGACTCTCTTCCTTCATGTTCCTTTCAAAATTCTTCATCGTTCTGTGCCACTGAATCCTTCCCATTGCAATCTTTCGCTCATTTTCTTCTTTATGATGCGTTTCACTTCTGTTCAACTGACTTTTACATCTATCTAAAATGTGTTTTGAAGTCTCCTTTGCAACTATATATGCCATTTCTTTTCCTATACCAACATTAGCAATAAATATAACAATAAATGCTTGTTTTATTTCTAAGATGTCTGGTTTTCTTTTTGAACAGCCGTTTTTGAGTAATGATGAGCTGGAATCTCAATACACTGAACTGCTCTCACCCAGCCAATCTTATAAGACTATTCAGATAAAAAAGGTAAAAAAAGTGGTCAGGAGCACGTTCTAAAATTTCCCATTAGTCTCTTGAAATTGCCCTTAGGTGTGTGTATCACATTTATTGCATAAAAATAAACTGAATTGAATTGAATCAAAAGTCATTTGAAATGATAGTAAAATCAACTTTGTACAATTCATGGCCAATCAATATGAATAGAGAGAAGAAAAGTGAAAAAATAAGTATTTGTGATTCTGTTTTCTTATCTCTCTGTTTTGCCCCCTTTTTTTTATCACCCTTCATTAAAGTAGGTGATATTTTAATGAAGGGTCAAGTACCAAAATTTAGTACTTGACTAAGTACTATTATTTTAACTTTACTGTGGTAGAAAATACAATGATCAGTTTTAAAATGACGGACAAAACTAGCTGGTTTCTGTTCGGTGTGACGCTGACTGAACAGGTAAGCCTGATAGTTAGTCTGGTCTGAAGCAGGCTCAGCTGCACAGAATCACCATGGCAACTTAGGCGGTACCTCTTTTGTGAAACCGAATTGAGGCTTAGTTAAACCAAGATGTCCGGAAAATCCGGACTTAATCCTGGTTTTGTGAAAAAGCCCTTATGTGTGAGTTTAAGGCAAGCTCAAACTCCAAACTGTTGATTTCGTAGTCTTGAAAGAAAACAAAATAAAGCAAAAGAAAAGAAAAGAAAAGAATCACAATCTAGATGTTTTTTCTGTTCTTCTACTGTTTCATACTCCAGTCCAGTTGGTGGCGGCCGTGCTCCTATTTGTCGATTACCGACAATCAAAAGAAAAACGAAAATCCATTTGGACGGAGCTTGAATTTATTCGGTTGTCTTCCTTCCACCCGGAGCTTCGGCCGCAGAGTTTTCTGCAACCTTAAAAGCAGCCTAACCTCCACCGTGTAAGAATGCTCTGAGGTAGCGTGACCTTCCTCTGCTCATCCGGCAGGCTGCCTTCATGCTTCTAACAGTGAGCTGAACTTTGACCAGCTTTCTAACAAGTGTTTTACTACATGTCATGGGCACAGGAGGGGCAGTACACGTATGTATGCATGTATAATAAGCGACATTTCCCCTGAAGTGTCAGGTTTTCGACACGGGTCGTTGCGTGCTCGCTGACCTTCATTCATTACCGTATCTCCATTGTGATCTCACTGTTTCCGATTGTTCTGGTTTTCTTGTCTTTTCTGGATCATACTGTCACGGCGCTCTTCTAAAATCCATTTCTGCTGTGTTATCTAGAGTAAAACATTTGTTGGGGGCTGTTTCACAAAAATGTATGAAAGAAAAAGGTGTTATGCCGAGAAACACATGCCTGCTGAGAACGTGCCCTGTCGCGGGAGCGCGCATCGCTCTAAACTCCGAGGAAACGGACTGAAATCTGACCGAAGAGGAAACTTTTAAAGATATTCGTAACATTATCATGTTTCTTAACCATGTAAGCCCTAAAATTGTGGGTTTTATGTCTCAGATGAATTGAAATAAATACGGTTATGACACTTTATTGAGACATATGAGTCGAACGCTTTACAGTCAGTGTCTGATGAAAATGTTCTCCGCTCATGGTTTGTAATCAGGGCGCAGCAAAGAATCATGAAAAAATTAAATTGCCCCCCCCCCCCATTCCCCCACACAGCTGTTAGAATTTTTTTGTATCTGGGCATCAAAAGCGTCACAGTTTCAAAGGCTTGCAACTTGCTTTCTTTGGTTCAAAACTGATACTAGCACAATATTTACTGCTCATGAAATATTGCATACTGTATGCAATAGTCCACATACAGTATGCAAGAAGGTTGCTTAAATGTTTTCTATTAGTTTTAGATTACTGAAATGTCTTTCCATACAAGCAACAGTCATAGGCAACATGTAAAATATACATGAAGCAATCCAGACTTCTCAAAAAATGCTATGTAGTTTAATTTCATTCAAGCTGCGGAATATAACTTTAATAAAAAATATGTTTTCTCCATATTTGTTAAAGTTGTCATCATATCTTGCCAGTTTATGAGACAGATAATCTGTGAAAACAATCAATCTCCTCCACCTCCTCCCTGAACTACTATGGCTAGCTGGCCAAAAACAACCAATCAGAACCAGGAGGAGGGTCTTAGCGCTGTCGATCAACCTCATTCGCTTACTGCTAAATATGCTAATGGCAGAGAAACAACTTATCATTACAGATAACAGTTTAGTTGCCGTCATTGGTAGATATGCTAACTAAACTTAGCATAACAGGCTGCGCTAGTTAGAGCAAAGCAGAGAGCAAGGGGAGGGAGGGTGAGCAGCCACATGAGATTGTGATTGACGGCGCCAAAACTCTCTTGCCAAGTGAATGAAACAGGCAATTAGCTCATTCCGATTGCTGTCTGTCTTCATATTGCCAATATACTTGTTTAGTTACAAATTTTCTACACATGTTGACATTCCACAGACTGTTTGATATATTTAATAATCATGTGTGGCATATTGAGTCTCTGGTCGGTCATAAATAAAATGTTGAACATTTGAGGTCATATTCCTGTCCTGAACTTGCACACAACCCTCCTCTGTTTCTCACTTTGACACCATTCTTGACTTCAATTTGTAGTAATTTGCGTACCATAAAGTTCTGGTTGATCTACTTTGCTCCCGTCTCTCTGTGTAGATGCCCAGGTCTAGTCCATGGGTATGAGTCGGCTGGATGTATTTTACAGAAGGCTTCTCCTCACCAAACTTTTCATTGGGGGATGGGGGAAGCCCGAAGACCTTATAAGGTAACAAAATCCTTGCTTTACCACCCAGAAGTTTATTTACTAGTTGTATGTTGTATGTCAGAGCTTACTTTCTTGGAATAATGCAAAACTCCAAAAATAACTGGTTGAATATTCCAATCCACTTATTATTACACTATGTTAAAAGTGAATGTCTGTTCCAGGCTCGTCATCATACCTTGTTATATAATCCAAAAGAGAAAAAGCCATGCTTCTTTTCCTTACGCCTGAGACAGATGCCCAGCTGCCTGCATAAAACATGATTGTGACACAACACCGACTAATGAGAATTAAAATGGAAAGGATGATCTTTATTCCTTGGTAGGCGAGTGGATCAGAAGGGAGTGAGCTGAAATGCAGAAAGTTTGGATTTATGGATAAATTTATGTATAAAATTTGTAAGCATCATTGAGTTAAAAGCTAAAGGATGGCTGAGTGTGGAAATTTCCAGAGGAGAAGTGAGGAGAAAAGTTAGATGCTGGTGAATTCCCAGTGAGTTGGATCTGGTGGCAGAGGAGGACTGCCAGGCAGCAGGGGGGGAACTAGAGCCCCAGTAGGCTCTTTATCATTTTTAGTGGGTGGTATTAAGAACTATTGTGGGTGGCCCAAGCAGCTTCTTGTGGCTCAGAACCTGAAGGATGACTGTCTCCCTGCCTCCTGACCAGCCATGGCTCCAGACAAGTTATTATTACAGCACTTATTATTACTAATGTAAAAGAAAAAGGTACTACGGAGCCCTCTGGGGACATGAGGAACATTTTTTCTTTTGCGTTCCCTTGCAATAAGTTTTGTGTTGGCTTGCAATATGCTTACTGCAATATTTGCTGGTCTATTTTGTTGTCACGAACGTCAACTTAATGTTTCAAATATATACATATTTAAAGAGCGACAAACTAATGATGGTAGAGGCCCGCACTGGGTCCAATGTATCTATCAACTCCAGGCCACTTCTTTGTTCTGTCACAATTATCGATTTATTCCATTTTGATTATCATGCTTCAAACTTTACAAGGACTGCAACACAGGCTGACCAGGCCAAACAATGCACAAATGCCAACGATCCATGGTACTATAACACGGTCAGCAGAAACTACTCAACCACTCAACCAACAGTTGGTTGGTTTGGGGGAAAAACTGTGCAAAGTTCTTTGCGTTTTGCTGGTTTGCTGCCATGATTCTAACACCTGAGTAGCTGTGCACAGCAGCAGCAGGTCTCCTTCGGTGCTGCACAGGTTGTAATCCCAGCGCGAGCGTCTCAGCGCTCATGTTGCGTTTAAAGGCGGCTCGGAAAAACACGGTACAACTTAACAACGGATTAAGTTATTTTAACTGCTGAAACGAGTGAAAGAGAGCACAGATATGGGAAGTGCGGAAGCCCCTACTGTATCAAATCGATATAGGAATAACAGAGAGTTGGTCACTTTAAGGTAAAAACAACAACCATCTTCAAGTCCAGGGGGGGCATGGCTGACGCTGTGCTGCCGGACCTGCTCCTGACCCCCCATCTCTACACCACTTATTTAAGTACCAGCACCGCTCTCACCAAGCTGACCTTCCTATAAGGGAACAACACCTAGCCATAGGTTTAGAAGAAGTGGTTGATCTTGGATAAGCAGACAATACTGAAAGGATATTTATGACCTCCGTTATTCCTCCCAACACTAAATATACACAGATTTCAAACATTCATTTTTTGTGTTTTGCAGAATCTTTGAGTTTCGAAAGATCATTGGAGACAGAGAGAAGTGCAAGACACTTGTGCCTGTGGACTATCCTGTGTACATAAACAAGGTTTGTTGTGGGTTTTTATTAAAAAAACATTTGACATTAAGTTTTTGTGTTCTCAGCACCTTTTCTTCTGCATTCTGCCTAGACAGAGGAGCTCACTGACTGCCACATCCATGATGGTTTCTTCATTTCTCCACTGGAGCATTTGGTGCCAGGCATCCTGCCACAAGAGGCTGTCAAAGCAAGGTACCCAACATGGCGGTCTGGCGATCCTTTCAATCTGTGATGGAAACATTTGCATCTAGTATAATAAGAACTTTGAGTTTTTAGATAATCTCAAGCCATTTTTAATTCATATTTACAAAATATCAAAATTAAACAAGTCACGGTTTAATTTTATTTAAGATTTTTTAGTTCAAATATAATACCATACAATCGTAGAAGAATAAAGTTTGTCCTCCAGCAGCCTATCATAGCAGAATAACTTCACAAATAACCTAAACCCTTAGTGAGAGAAGTGGAGCCATAGAGAAGCAGCATTCTTCCACCATACACAACTGGTAGAATTTAGATTTTTGCTTAGAAACACAGGAGTTGTCATCTGGTTGCCGTGGTACCCAGACAACTTTTGTGACTTTTGTGACCCTTGTGCAGTGTCATGCTGGTGGACTATAGTTTTACCATTTCACTAAATCGTGAAACGGTCTCTCTAGCATGCAGTGAAGGTTTATAAAGCTTTGCTAATAAGTTCATATTGGAGTCATGGGTGCTGAAGGAGAGAACCATCTAAAAGTTGCAGGTCTCTGGCAGTCGAGGAATGCAATTTGACATCAATGCTTTTTAGTCTAAGAAACATTACCTTGTGTTTAAACATGAGCTTTACCAAAAAGGAAGGTTTAATCCTAGAGTTAAAGTAGACGTGGGGTTTACCTCACAGACTAAGCTGGTTCCACAGGAGAGGAACCTGGTAAAGGATCTGCCTCCCATTCTAATGTTAGAACCTCTAGGAACCAGTGGTGAAGTCTGTCTGAGAGCAAAGTTCTCTGTTAGGAACTTTGCTCTCAGACAGCAGGTTGGACGTATTCAAACACTCTGCTTAAGTAAAAACTCTTACATTAACAATTTACTTGTGTAAAAGGAAGTACTTTCTTTTAAAAATACATTAAAGTATTGACAGTAAAAGTACTTTTTGAATATATTCCTCAGGTTCTAGAAGGATCTAGAACCTGAGTGAAGTTGCCCCCCCACCTTCTTCGAATCAAACAAAATTTGTGTCAAATGTTTGTGCTCAACATAGCACAAACGCTTGACACAAATTTTGTTTGATTTTGTAAAAGTGGGGATGCTGGTTGACCTTTTGACCTTTAAACTTTCATTAATATAGTCAAAGCCAAAGCAGCACAAGCAAAAGTTTTTGCTGCACAAATGTAGTCGAGTTGATTGACACCAATTTTGTTGAATTTCTTTAAAATGATAGTGGTGCGTCCTGGTTCCGGTGATCATTCTTAGATCAGAGGAACCAATTAGCTGTAATGACTACAACTTAACTGGAATTAACTGGTGGGGAACTTCTTTGAACACAGTCGTGTCCACATCTGGCCCTTTTTGCTAATCATTTTCACTCCTTGGTCTGAAATCTTGCGAGGACATCTGGTAATGATGTTCTTTTCACTTTTGGAGTTTGGCCCAAACGGTGCTCACTGGAAAGTACAACTGGATAAACAGTTTATCCAGACATGCTTTACAACAACTATTTATAGAGCATCATAAACAGAATAAACTCTAGAGCTACAGAAGTGCTGCACATCTGTAGCTTGTCATACACATTGTCATATGACAATGATTAATAATGACTTATGGAATGTAATATGTAAGAATGAGACTGAGAAATATTCTTGGAAAATACAAGCATCTAGAAGTTATTAAAGAAGGTATTAAACCTTTTCTCCATGCTGTAGCAGATTATTTTCGTCTAGAGTAATGTAAAACAATAAGCAAGAGAAATCTATTTTGTCACTTTAACTCTTATTTTAGCTTACATGTAGTAATGTGTTTTTCTAATGTGTAAGCAGTACTTCCAGTGTGTGTGTTGTTTCAGGTTCCAATTTATTGTACCAAAGAGGTGGCAGAGGAACAGACCAGTATGTATTCAGTTAGCTGGGACTGGAGATCATGTAAGCTCTCTGCATTTTCATCTCATATTATTAGATGTCTAAGTTTTCTTGTTTCAGGTCATAAAACAAAATCATTTGATATTCACTGGGTTTATAATTATACAGATTCAGTTCAGTTTATATAGTGCCAGTTCACAGCAAATGTTGTCTCAAGGCACTTTACAAAAAAGACATTTCAATTCATTTCAATACATACATTCCAATTGATCCTAGTTGTCAAACAATGCAGTATTCTCAATACAGTGTCTAAGGAAACCCAGTAGATTGCATCAAGTCACTGACTTGCAGCAATCAACTCTCCTGGACCAGCAGGGGGCAACAATCACTTGTTTTGTGTCGTTAACTTTACAGCAATACCTGATTGCATGTTGCAGCGTGTCATGATTTTAACTCATGTATAACAACCTCTAGCACACAGCTGTCAAACTCCAGTCCTGGAGGGCCACTGTCCTGCAACCTTTAGATGTGCCTCTGCTGCACCACCTGAATAGAATAATTAGGTCATTAGCAGGACTCTGGAGAAAGTATCTACACAAGAAGGAGGTAATTAAGCCATTTCATTCCAGTGTTTTGTACCTGTGGCACATCTAAAAGTTGCAGGACAGCGGCCCTTAAGCACTGGAGTTTGACACCCCCGCTTTAGCAAAAATTATGAAACAATTATTTGTTCTGAAAAATGAGAGCCTGTGGATTTACATGAAGATTGAAGTCACATATTAAAACTTTGAGTATTTTGTCAGAACGCTGGTAGCAGTATTTTGGACAACTTGCAACTGCAAGGTTTTGCTGAGACTTGCTTAAAATTAATTTCAATAATTCAAACATGATGAAACACAAGCATGCATCATTATTTCCAGCTATGGATGTGACACAATGGACAATATTTCTCAGATGATAGAAATAGGAAAGAACCAGAGGCTTAACATGTCTGTCAAAAGTAAAACCAGACTCAAAGGTTAAACTAAAGCTCCTTAACATAGGAGAGGTCAAAGCACCGAGAGGTTCATGTGACTAGATGATGTTGTCACACAGTTCTTTTCACTTGAAGCATTCCAAAGAAAACAATGCTTGGAAGAATAAAATTACCTAGAACTAAATTAAAAGAGTTTAAATATAATTTATATATGTATGCATATGTGTGTGTGTATGTATGCAGTCGGCTTCGGGTGGCGCAGTGGTAAGGCGTGTGTACAGAAGCCTCAGTTAGCAACACAGTTGTTGCGGGTTAGAATCCCATCCCATTATTGACCTTTGGCGCATGACTTCTCCTTCTTTCATAAACCTCCATCTTGTTCAGTTCATTATCAAATAAAGGCCACTAGAGCCAAAAATGTCCCATAAAAAACAAAAGAAAAACCAGTGCAGTCAGCTTTGCAGCACTAATCTTTCTCACACGTCTCTGTGACAGACCAAGCAGAACTACACATCAGAGAACTGTTCAGTAAAGAGTGCTATGAGATTTTCTCATTCTGTTCTATTTGTCTCTTCTATGTTTGTAGTTTTTTTGGCGTCGTCGGACCTTGATGGCCAGGCCCATGATCAAGGAGGCAGGAATGGCTTCTCTGCTTCTGGAAAATCCGTATTATATCCTTTATATGTCTTTGAGCATAAGCCTGAACAGGCAATGTGTCCATATACACAGTTAAATACATTTATTTAAGTTTTTCTTTGTTAAACTGCTTTAGTAGTGCATATATGTTCAGTGCTAGTGTTGGATGGTTGAACGTGCCTTATTGTTTGATACTCATGAGCTAGTTTTGGTTGTGTAGAGAAGTGGTACGACCTAACAAGCTCAAGGTATTTGGTTGGAAAAACGGTGCCTAATTTATTCAACTTCATACCTAATAAACCAAAAGTAATTATTTACCTGAAGATCCCTTTTTGGGATTATGAAAAAATTCTCAACTTGTTATTATTTGTGCATAAATTCTTTCATTTGTAAAGAATAAACTTTATTTCAGCAAAACTTTGGCTTTAATTAACCTTGAACTGTATTTTTAAGGATATGACAAGCTTGTTTACCTTATACTTTGCTTGAAAGAATTAATGAGTTCAGTCTCCCTGCTTTATTTTGATTTGATAACAAGCAATGGAAAAAAGAAGTTTAATAGAAATACATGGATGTAAATGCTGCAAAGGTTTCTGTCCCAGCTCAGGTTGTTCCTGGGAGGACCAGGATGAAGAATGCCTCACCAAACTGGTGCACAGTTTGGAATGCGTCAGAGCACACATAGCTCTAGCATGACTCTTACCCACTTAGGAATTCCAATAGAAATGTGTGTTTTTAGTTTTTCAATACATAACATGCAGCTGTAGTGTGTGCAGTCTTTTATGTTCCTTGACCAACAGGTCACATGGCTACCGCAAACCCAAAGATCAACTGTGAGTGAACTCTCCAAACATGTGGTGACTTGTTTTGTAGAAGCAGATAATAATCTGAGATTTCCCAACATGGCAGTAGCACATGAGATAGTAATTGACAGCTGTAAGACCCACCAGTTAACATTAAGTTATTTTTATATCTCAGGAGGTCGTGTCTAAAGAATGTGTCAGACCTGTTTGTGATGGGAGGGGCTTTGATCTTGGAGTCAACTGTGCTGCTGCGCTGGCTGGAGAGAGAAGGATACTGGCCCTTAGGAATGACTGGCATCTCTATGGGAGGATATGTGAGTAGATCGAATATTCTCACACACCTTAGCCTGGCCCTCAGTGACCTGCCAATTGCTAATGTGTTCCTTATTTCACCTGAAAGATGTTCTGTGGCAAACGCTAGGAAAAAATGTGGCCACACATTTAGCAGGTGTGGACATACGAAAACGGCAACATCCTTTTGTCCTGTGTCTTTAACATGTTAAAATAAGTTTCAATGTTGGTATTTCTTTGTCAAAAGCAATATTTGAGAAGACGAGACCATCTATGTTGTGAATAGGTGTATCTCGTGATCACGTGGCGGTGTTAGTGTTTGTAGATCACCTGTTGCTCTCCTGGTGACTTTAGTGAGTGGGTGATGGGGGAGGTCTACTTTTTGCTGACTGCTTTAAGTTTGTGTGATTTTTTTTGTCTTTGATCACTGTTTAAACCTGCAGATCTGTTTTTATGCTGCTTTTGGATGCGGATGTCTGTTATCCACTGATGTTCTGCCTTGGATTTTTGAAGATATTGGATAAAAATAATTGATAAACAGATTGTGTTGTACTTGTGGACATTAACACACAGAAACAATGTTTTTCCTATTTCCTGCCTTGATCTGCAGTGCTGATAATTCATTGAATATCAGTGTTTCCGTATGTTCCTTGAACGTGCCTTTTTGAACCTGTGTACTGCTCTGTTTTGCTGTGGGGCGTTTGGCACCGAGTGTGAGACAAGTTGGGTTATTGTGTTCAGCGGACAAGATAAATAAAACCTTTTTTGCACAAAGACAACTCCAGACGTCATCTGTGTCTGATCCCAGCAACATGTTCACCATGTTTTCGGTTCTCAGCAGGAGGTAAACTCGTTGCTGATTTCCAAAGTGAACTTCATTTTGTCCTCATCTTACTTGTACTAATTTGGGGTTTCCTTTTGGAACTGATGGAGTAATTGCTCTGTTTCCAAGCAGTCAGCCAATCAGTAAACCTTGATAGCAGCCAGTGTCGCCACACTGTATCCTGGGGAGTTTAAATCACCCAGAAAGTCACTTTTCATCATCTTTCCGTAAAGTTATTAAAATCTTTTTGAATAATGAAAATAAAAGAAGGTTATGTTATGATCAGATGATTTCTATGTACCGATCATTTGTTTCATGGACCATGTTTTGTGTGTAGATGGCATCTCTGGCAGTGACTAACTGGCCCAAACCAATTCCCCTGATCCCCTGTCTGTCGTGGTCTACTGCCTCCAGTGTGTTCACTACGGTAAGGCATTGTTTCTAAAATCCTGCAGATAAACATATCACAAAACGTTTGGTTGATTATTTCTAACAATATTTTATAAATCTTTTACCCTTAGAAAGCCTCTTTCACATTTGTAAAGAAAATGCATTTATGAGTTGAGTATTTGTGTTATGGCCATGAAAACCTTCCAAAATAAAATTTCTTCCAGTAGCAAAAAGCTTTGGGTGGAGGCAGTGTGGTGGTGTGGGGCAAAGCAATGCTTGTAATCATTAGAGGCAATCTCAGTGCAGAGATGTTGAGATGAGACTCTGCAACATATCTGCACTCTATGGAGCCAAACTCCGTCCTCCAAGAAGTCAATGTTCTCCTCCACAGTTTGGGGTTTATTAGACTTCCTCCAGTCCAGACCCAACTCTACTGAAAATTGGTGGGATCAGCTCAAGGGTGCTGTTAGTGTAAAAGTGCAAATTCTTCAGGTTGCAGAAATGCAATTGTTTAATTTGAGTGGCTTTGTGTTTATATATATTTATTTTATACGTTTAATGTAATTATATGGTGTAATTGAATGTTTTTTAACTGAATGCTGCCATTCTTAACCAACTCTCAGACAGATCTTTTGATCTTAGTGGGACAAACCTAGTTAAATAAAGGTTATTATCATTATTATTATTATTATTAGTGCCAGAGTGACTGAACTTTCAAACTTTTCTTGATTTAAGAAAATGTTGTCATCCCTCAGCAGTTTGTGAAAAACCTTAAATGTCCATTGCTGAAAAATCTAAACAGCATCAAATAAAAATTTTGGATAAAATTTCGGCAAAAACATGGACCAAGTTTAATTCCATAGCTACGAGTTTCCTATTCAGTATATTTTAACCAGCTGTCCAGACCACAGCTGGTTGACTTGTGTTATGGCTGTACAGTGTAGCCTGCCATGCAAAAATAAAATGACATAATGTCTAAAGAAAAATACTGAAAGATTGTTAGAACTTGTGCTTTAATGGACGGTTGAAGACCTGCCAAGTAGTGTTTCTGTTTTCCTTCAGTTGTTCCCTCATACTAAGAGTGAGCTGGTGTAATGTCTGTGTGTGAGTCCAGGGTGTGCTTAGCAGAGCAGTAAACTGGGCCGAGTTGGAGAAGCAGTATGCAGTTAATTCAGTGTATGAGACGGAGATCATCAAGCTGCTGGAGTACTGTGGGGTAAACTTCTCATCGTTCCTTCAACTTCACTAAATTACTGCACAACAATTCCATTTGTGCACAACCTTCATGGAATGAATAGTTATAGTCTCATAATTCCATAAGGTTTATGAAATTTGAATGGAAAAAAAATCTGTTAATTAGTGAGGTGAGCAAATACAAATATACATACCTCAAGTGTTTTGCTTATTGTTTCCTCTTTATGTCTCTGCCTGTCAGGCTGATTCTTTTAAGGTGGGAACAGAACTGCAGAGGAATGTGGATTCTTCAGGGAATCTGCTTGGCCTTGCTGGAGCTCTGCCAATCAAAGATGGCCGCCTTGTTAAAGTGGAGACGCCGTCTGAAGTCAGCTCATCACTAGTCAATGGCAGCGGAACTAATACTGGGTAATTGTTGTTTGAGACCATTACTACTACATCTGTTTAGTCAATAATAACAGCTCAGTGAATGAAGCCAGCAGAGAAATGTTACATTTTCTGAAAAAATCCTTATAGTTAAATAAAACAATTTTTTTCAGACAGGAAGCCAAAATCCTCAGTATGTTCATCTAAAAGCAGATCTAGAAACACAGAATAAAGAAATGAACCTGCCAGTTTACTGATCCACATAAAAATACTCTCATACATACAGCTGTCCACCACTCAGGAACTTAATGTATTCACTATTTTGAACTAATCTTTATTATTCAGTTTAAAATTCTTACTTCCTCTTACAAAGTGTTAGCACCTAAATTTTAAAGTTAAGAAGTTGGTTCCTCTTTGTGTTTCAGAACCGTCACTGCTCACAGTGTGGGTCGTGGGAAGACGATGAACTCCCACCAATGCTGCCGGCCATCGCTGCACACAGAGTCAATCAGCTTCATGAAAGGAGTGATGGATGAATGCACACACATGGCCAACTTCTCTGGTAGGTTCTGAGTGTTCAGGTCCCTCCCTGCCAGGTGTCTGGCAAATGATCCTCTCCATGGTAAAAGTCCTCAAGAGTCAAACAATTTTTTATTTTACACTCCACCTCCTTTTTCCATGTCAGAGCCTCCTCAGGACATGCCAGGTGTCCTGGGTTTTACATTTGTGTCCAAGTTTAAGTAAAATTTGATGTCACAATCTTGCAACTAGCACTTTGGACTCAGGAATATTGGCAAAATTAGAAACTTCTAGGAGTGATGATGAACAACTACTCCATGCATTTGTTACTCCAAGGCTGGACTACTGCAACTCTTCGCTATCAGGAAGTCCACAAAATACAGTTGAAAGCCTCTGATCCAAAATGCTGCAGCAAGAGTTTGAATCAAAATTAAAAAGAGAAATCATATTTCTCCCAAGTTCGCTTCTCACTCTGCTGCATTCTCCTACTACTCTCCGATTTTGCATTATCTCCTATTTTTTGTTATTTTAGCTATCTTTTTAATCTTTTTCATTATTATTATTATTGTGGTACAACAATGTGGATACTCAAAACCAGAAAATCAAACATCAGAGGATGTCTTTTACATTGCTGTGCCAAACTTAAGCACATATTTGTACTGAAACAATTTAAGGACTTCCATGTGGAGTTAAAAATCTGACAATAACTCTCAGAAATTATACCTTTTCTTTCTTGGTGCATTTGAATGAATATTTATTTTCCCCATGTTTTAAATGTCCCAGTATGACTTTTATTAAAGCCAAGTGAGGCAGGGGTTGGGAGTGTGTGTGTGTGTGTGTGTGTTCTGTTTCCAACCTCACAAAATGGTGCCAATAAAATCACTAAACAAATAATTTTGTCCTGTGTGTCTGTCAGCAGCTGGCCTCAAATCAAATGGAGCCATAATTGGGTCTGACTTGATCTGAGTTTTTTTTTTTTCCAAAACTTTGGAAAAAGTTTTAAAAACAGTATTCTAATATGTTATGACAATTCCGGCTAGTGAGGCCGATCAATAGACGGAGACATCTCTGACCACTCGGGTTTAGATAAATACAATCTATGAATTAGATCTATATGTAGATCTAACTCATAGAGTAAACATTCTTGGTTTATTGTGTGTACAAATCAGTCCTAGGTCCTCCTGCCAAGCATTTTTACTTTAACAGTGTTTCAGACCAGTACTGACCAGACCTGGTGTGTGTTTTGACTATCCGGCGTAGTCAAAGGAATCCCTTCCCCAGGACGGATTCATCTAATCACTGACTCAATTTAATCTGTTGGCTTTCATTTTATAGAAAACATTTTAACCAGTTTGAATAAGAAACTGAACTTGACTGCATTTTCAATAACTTGGATCAACTGACCTCTGAATGAATTTAACTTTCTTGCTACGTGCCTTGAGAGAATATTGGATTGAATTGACGTTATTTAAGTCTTGCCTCTAAATAAACAAGAGCTACAACTTTACCCTGGCAACCTGCCACGAAAATCATGCAACTGAATATGTTTTTGTAGAAGATCTTTAAATACCAACAATGTATCCAAAAGTAAAAACCAGTTTTTCTGACTCTTCCAGTACCCGTAGACACTGGTCTCATAATTGTGGTGCAGGCCAGAGAGGACGCCTACATTCCTCGAACAGGAGTCCTCAGCCTTCAGGAGATTTGGCCTGGATGTGAAATCAGATATCTGAATGGAGGACACATCAGCGCTTACCTGTTTAAACAGAATTTCTTTAGGTAAGCTAAAGACTTTTCTTCTTAGATTTTGACATAATTTCTCAGAAACCAGTATTATGGTCAAGACCACCTAACCCAAGACCAAGACTAGCGCACCATGCTACATGACATAATAAAATGTGAAGCATGACCAAAACCTTCTCAAACTGATGTGAAAGATCCACATTCCAGTAAAAAACTTCTGGATATTAAACATTGAAATTAATTTAACCAGTATCATTGTCAATTCAAACTCTTCTTTGTTTTGCTTTCTTAACCACCTCTGTGCAACAATCCACACAGTTTGGATGTGGCGCAATAAACTATGATAGAAACCAATAGAAATATAGGTAAGGAAAGCTGTTACCATGGAAACAGATTTAAATACCAAATTATTCAGCTCCCACCAGTAGTTATCAGACTTGTAGTTACTTGACGCAGAACGGATCTTCTCTTCGAAGAGCCATTGAAAGTTTTTGAAAACACGTTTGTAAGAACTGCCATTTTATCCCATGGCATAACACGGCAGTTTTATAGTTTTTGTTGTTGAAGCTCACAAAAAAACTTTTATCATTTGTATTAATTTAAAAAAATATGTATATATCCTTATAAAAGATAAAATTTCAAGATATCAATGTAAAATATCCATCTAGTGTTTTTACAAGCGTCGTATGGATTGATAAAATGTTAGTGCTATATGTAATATAGAGACAAAATAAAAGGAAGATGTGACAGAGAAACTACAAATTGTTATATTTAATGCATTATTAAATATAACAATTAAGGCAACACAATAACGGTAAAAAAAAAACACTCAACTGTGAACATTAGCTTAGGAGCAACAAGCAAGAAGAGTGAAGATCATTACCGTCCTCATCCTCATCCTGCAGCGCACAGCAGAACAGCTGACAAAAACAGAGCAATGAGCTGTGTGTTCCTATGATGTTCTATTTCATTTATTTATTGCAGATTAGATATTTTCAATTAAAGAGAATAATAACTCCTGCAATGTGTGTAAAACATTACAAAAGCAAAGAACGGCTCTCACTGAGTCTTGAGTCCTGTCATTTATAAAGAGCCATTCAAAGAATCAGATCATTTGTGAACGTCACTTCACTACCTGAGACGAAACTATTACAAAGTGATCTCCAGACCAAGACCGGACTCAGGCACTACTACTCAGCCAGAGTCTATATCTATTCTTTCATGTTGAATATCACTCTTAAGATGTTCCATGAAGCCTTTGAAGTGCTGTGGCTCCCAGTCCCTTCTGGCCTTTATGATGGTGATCAACATTTCCTAATCAAAGAGTTCCACACCTTAGACATTATTTTTATTTTAAACTAATTAAAAAATAATGCCTAACATGGAGATGCAACAGAGTGTGAAAGACTGATATATTACAAATTAGTTCAGTGAAAGAAATATTTACTTTTAAAACTGCAATGAAATACTATTTTATAAAGCATGTTTTGCACATATAAATTATCAATGACTGACAAAGCAGTAAAAACCTTTTTGTAAACTCAATAATATATAAAAATATATAGCATGGAACTATCATGCTGCATCACAGACATGAAGGTTTTTGTGTAAAAGATTTGCATTAGCAGATGTCAAGAAGTTTGAGCACAGATGGGAATCATTCAGATAGACAGCAGCCCTGAGCATAGTGCCAGGTTAATGACAAAGTGGAGGTTTGGCTGTGACCATCACAGGAGTGTGATGTTGTGTGTGTACCAGGTGGCCGATGTGTCAGACTGAGTTCTGAGTGAAGGAATTGGGAAAAATTCCAGTTAACTATGGTGAGAAGCCTGTGAAAGGATTTCTTAGATGTTTGACCCATATCATATATTTTATACTCTTAAGGTTTTAGCGGCTCCAGGACACGGAGCTGAACAAGGTGAGCCAGCATGTAGTTACTACGCTCCTCAGAAACCTGAGATGTACAGAAACTGCTGAGCAGTATTATGCAAAATGGACATTTTTCAGCTTTACATCATGTCATAATGTTATCCCCTCATCAAAAATATACCTGGAGTGTTGCCTTTCATGCAAGTTTGAGAAATTCTTCAAACAAGGACTTTTGCATCTAGTGCAAAACGCCTGATTTCAGACTAGCGTCAGCAGCAGTTAGCAGACACCTGGTGGAACTGTGCATCTGCTGAGCTCGTTATACCAGCTGCTTCTCAGCGCAACGCTGGTAAAAAGTTTAAGTGGTCAGAAGAGGAGCCATGTGATAAAAACCTGAAGACGGAGTTTCAGAAAGAGCACGACTTTCCTAAAGAGACAGAGGCCCAGTTTCAAGGCATTAAGTTACTGTCAAATTTTTTTTATGTCATATTTGATATATATAGCATTTTTATAATAACTGAATGTAACACAGGGTTAGGGCAACCCTACAAAATGGTATTATATGCCTTGAAAATACATGATAATTCCCCTTTAAAGACCGAAAACTTTTCTTGCAACTTCCCACAAATGTAGAGGTTATTTTACTATTTATTATTTAATGTTCCTTTGGGATTAATAAAGAATTTTTGAATTTCATTAATCTGTCATGATTGTCATTTCGTTTGAATATGCATTTTTACATTTATTTGTTTACTGTTTCACATTGCAAAGACCTCAACAGATGTATTTTTTCCACTTGATGTAATTTCCTTTCATCCTTGGCTTTAGGCATCATTATGTCAGCCAAATAATTAGATGATGTTTCTCTTTTTCCTCCAGACAGGCCATTTATGATGCATTTAACAGGTTTTGCCTGAAGTATCCAAGCTCCCAGTAGCTGTGGGAGGCTGAGGCCCTGTTAACTCTGGGAAAGACACCACAGCCTGAATAAAGGACAAGAACTTCATGGATAGCAGCAACAATCAGAAACATGTCGAATTTTTAGTTCATCCAGCAAGCAGTGGCAGCTTTTGTATTGCCTCCTCCTGATGTCCTGACTTGTCTGTGTGTCTGGAAAACCAAAACTAATGTGGATGACTGAAGATTTGTGTGCCAGTATGTGGTGATTAAGGATAGACTTAGACCTTATTTTGATAGGATCCTGTAGGAATCATGGAACATTGGAGGTGAGCTCCTGTTTTTATTATTTTGAAATCCCTGGACTTGGAAATCTCTGGATTTCACAAGTAGGCAAATCTACAATAAGCTACAGAAATCTTGAATGTGGGAGTGTAATTACAGAAACTTAAGTATTCATTTAAGGCTGTAAAAAAATATCAGCCTGATAGTTTCTTGCTGTATTCGGACACTGTGTGCAAATTTCATAAATTAAAATGTAGTTTTGTGAATATTTTAATCACTTTTTGTATCTTCTTTTCTGAAATATAATGAGGCTGAATGCTGTCGACTTGTGTGTTCTTTGTTCTTGAGTTTGTGTGTTGGTTTTGAGTTTGTTCGGTGTAGATGGTTCAGTCTTTGACCAGCTAGAGCTGATTTAAACAAATGTTTTTTAAAATCTCCCAGACGCTCTGCAGCTGGGTTGTTGTCATGTCAGCAATCTGTAGTGTGGGTCCAAATCTGCAAGATGCTCAGATGGAAACTGTTTTATTCAAAGATTTTATAGGAGAACATAGATCAAGCCCTTTTTATATGAAGTTTGTTATCATGATGTAAACATTGTCTCCTTAACAACTGATATTCATTTAATTTGGAGACATTTTAAACTTGGAGACAGTTTTGGTGATTTCTGACAACTGTGCTCCATTTAGAACTGGAGTATCTGACCCAGTTATACAGTGGGCCAACACTAAAGACTTGAAGAAAGTCAGCCTTGAAAACATGTCTACTAATTGAGGGTATTTTTTCTATTCATGTGAAAATGAGCAAAACTTTACTGTAAGCACATGTGACATCAAATAAGTCAATAATCAATCGTTTGCATCTTACTCTCACTGTAGCCTTCTGAGTAAAATGTCTATGTATAGTAGCAATTTTTTCTAAACTCTAACCATGATGACAATCCACCCATCTATTGTCTAATTGTTACCTTACTGTGTTCTTTTCATTTTTTAAAAACTACTTTCTTTGAAACAGTTTTGGTCTTTTTCCATCTTGATCTTGAAACCCTAGAAGACATTCAAATTGATCCCAAAGAGAAATGAAATGTTGTTGTAAGGCATTTAACTGAAGAGTCATCATATTGCTTTGAATGTTGACAATAAAAGACTTTACAATTTCACTGCATGATCTTAATGTATGGAAGCCTGTTTCTGCCACTCTAATTAAAAAAAAGTTATCTTATATGGAGAGAACTATTTCCATCAGTCATTCTATTTTCTAGAATAATGTTAAAATAATAAAAGTACATTATGAGATACAATCTCATTAAAATATACTATTTGCCACTATATCTACAAATATATTCTATTTCATAATTATGTTTTAATCATTACTGGAATCCAAAAAAAATTCTAAAGAAAAAAACCTTCACACCATAGATGATATAGGAAATAGCACCCCTTCAGTTCTGGAATGCAGTGGCGCCTCCTGCAAATAAGCAATGGGACTGATGTTGGTCTGTCCCATTGCTTATTACCTTGTACCAGTTTCTCCTGCAGCAAAACACTCCCACAGCATGATGCTGCCACCCCTATTCTTCAGTTAGGATTGTACAAGCAACAAATACTGTTATGAAAACTTTGTTCTTTGGTTTACTTACTGGAAAAGGAACTCAGGAGAGATCAGGGTATTTTGAGGGTTATTTTCAGTTTAGAAAGGGCAGAGGATGTAGAACCTGACAGTATGAGACTTACATCTTTTTTGTGTATGTTGAAATTGGAAGTTCTGTAAAAGGAAGCGTGAACTGCGTATGTGACTGCAGCAGGAGACTATAAGAAGCAATGTATGTACTTTGTTCTCATTTTATCAAAGAATCTTCAACAGCCTGTTTGTTGGGCTTTGAATAAAATATCATGAATGACAAATGCACATTTCTTTATTGATTGCTCCAGTATTGTCCCTTTTTAATAGAGAACTTTCATAACAACTGGCACTTCAAAAGTCCAAGGACTGTAAGGATGGGGTTTTAAACTTGCACAAAAAGTACTACAAATAAAATATATTTCAGGAGACACCCGTCTACTGATGGAGAATGTTTACAGAACTAGTGGGTTGTAGAGGCTGCTAACTGCACCACTAACACATGCTATTAATCTACATGTGCCATTTTGACTGGTGCACTGATTACATGGTAAAATAATCCTGCAGAAAACTAAATACAGATTGAAGATAATGAGGTGCTTTTTAAGAGGTGAAAGCAGTAACCAAATTTCCCAAGTTCAGAAAACACAGCAAGAGACTTTTTACACAAAATAGTTTATTTTAGAAATTCCAATTTCCAGCTGACCATTTGTAAACAGTATTTATTAAAAGGCAGGAATAAAAAAAAAAATGACATTACTCAAGTCTCCCACTGTACATGTGTTAGAAATCCATCGGCAGCTATTTCAACAGTTCAATTGATTTTAAAATTTCCACACACAGGGCCAACAACTAACACAGAGCTGGAATGATGAGTTACCCAGGAGCCAAAACAAGATGGCCGCCAATTCTTTCTGAGAACAGGAGATCTGCCACCCTTCAACTTGTAGATGCATTCCTCCTCCAACACACCTGAATCAAATGAACTGCTTGTTAATGGCTGCTGATGTAGCGACTCAATTCAGGTGTGTTGGAACAGACATGCGTCTACAAGTGCAAAGCAGTTCCAGTTTATGCTGGAGGCCATGACCGGAGGACACCAACAGAACCACGTCATCTGCAAAGAAAACAGACACCAGTTCACAAAACAGACACCAGAAACAGAAACAAGAGTCAGTCCATCAGCTGCATTAAAGCTACTGCCATGTCTATTCTCGTCTCCAGAGGAGTTCTGACTCTGTCTCCATTTTTTAGCAACTTTTTAAGCCAGATAACAGATATAAGTGAGGAGTCCCACAAGATTAGTTCTTAACATGTTTTCCTCCCCAATGAAATGTCAGAGCTTTCCTTTCAAATCTCAGTCTGCCAGATGGCAGCATGAGTAATGTGACTCTATCTGCTGGAGGAAGAACTTCAAACTAACTCCATTAAAATAACTTACAGGTTGGGCTTACTGGGCTACATCAGACTGAAAGCTATTGTCACCAAACACATGCAGTTAGTGTGAGAATAGAAAATCTATTTACAAATACATTTGATGATACAAACAGGTGAACACTTTTCAAATATTGAACAAAGAGGAACCAAACCATGGTTTTCCTGCCGGTCTGAAGAGCCAGTTCTGTTCAGGGTTCCATCTTGGACAGACACTGTAGTCCAGGCAGTCGCCAGCGACGAGTACTGCTTTGGACCCGGAGGTCCAACCACTCCTGGTGGGTCGCACCCAACACCGTACTGGAAGCACAGAAAAAGATTACACCTCTAGCAACCACTCAAGTAGGATTAGTACAGAGGTACATGGCCTTCCTTACACAGTGCTTTATCAAGTCCAGGGGAATTCAAACCACTTCTCTCTACAAGCAGTCATTCACACACTGATTGGTAGGCTACACTGTAGCCACAACTGGCCTGCGGCAAACAGACACCAGCATTCAAGGCAGGTGAAGCCATTTACCCAAGGACAGAATGATTGAGACGGATAGATCGGGGTTTCCAACTAGCAGCCCACTGGTTACAGTATGAGCTCCTACCTGAGCCACTGTCACCAAATAGTATCGTCTTTTCTACACACAATACACCATAAAATACAATGTCTAAAAAGTATTCGGCCCTTTGGATGTTTTGCCATTTTATGCCTTTTCCAAATCAAGCATGATCAACAAAATGTAACTTTTTTGACAAAAAATAAATAAAAATACAAAAAAATGTAAGGTTACACTTTATTTGATGGGTTGTGAATAAGACTGTCATGACATCGTCATAAACATGACATAACACCTGTCATGAACATAAGTAAGTCTTCATGACTATTTATGACTGTTGTCATAAAGTGTCATTCGGTAAATCATGACACTTTTAGTACAAAGTTGACATTATTCAAAATGTCTTTGTTATGACAACTTGACATTAACCAAGAAATCATGATCTGACATAAATTTGTTATATGATTAAACTTTAGCTTTAATAACATAAAGCTACATAATTTTTAAAGTTTAATTAAAAGGAAAACCGTTGGTGTCCTCCCCCGTCACCGTCTACCCTTCACAATAAGAGCATACATTCGGGTGTGAAACATATACATTGTATCTGCCACACAGGCCCCACCTGAACACACAGAAAGTCACAAACACAAAAACACATAACATGTGAAACAACATCACAAGTATATAAAAGAAAACACACAAAGGAAAAACTAAACAGCAACAAACAAAACAATTGAAATGCCTAATGGTAACGACTAGGGAGTTTAAGAAGTCGGCCAGCTGACTTCAACTTTTAAAGATAAGTTCTTTTCGGCTTCTTTTCACAGGAACTGGGGTTGAAATTGAAAGAGACTCTCCAGATCGTCTGCTACTGAAATGTCCACCTGAGGGAGACAAACCAGCTATAAGGGAAAGACACGGAAGAGTGGATAAAGAAACTGGGGGACAACCATGGCGAGGTGGCTGAGCCAACTCAACTGGGTCCCCTGGTAACACATGAGCTGGCTTCAAATGGTCCATCGAAATACTCTCCTGATTACCAACTCCACCAAAAAATCGTTAGGTCCCCTCTCCAAAACACGGAATGGACCATCATAAGGACGCTGAAGTGGTGAGCAGTGTGAGTCATGGTGGATAAATATATACTCGGCAGACATAAGGTCCTTTGGCACAAACACCTGTGGAAAGCAGTGATGTGCTGCCAAAGGGGCAAAAGATCTGGATTCCCCATTTAGAACTGTTCTACTCGCCTGGGAATCAACCGACGTGCCACATCAAGTGGTTGATGACAGCAGAACTGCCTCCGGCCACCGAGTAGTTCTGTCCACCATCATCAGGAGACAGGTAAAACCTCTGGAAGGTGGAAGCGGCCCCACTAAGTCCACATGTACATGTTCAAATTTCTGTTACGGAACAGGAAAGTGCTACAGTGGAGCCTTAGTGTGCAGTTGCACCTTGGCAAGCCAAACACGAAGCAGCCCATGTACGTACATCTTTACGGAGTCCCTGCCACACAAACTTTGCCCATACCAGTTTAACAGAAGCTTTAATGACCAGGTGTGAAAGGGAATGAACTGCATCAAAAACCTGCCGATGCCAACTAGTAAGGACCAAAGGCCAAGGTTTGCCAGTCGAGACATTGCAAAGAAGGGTTGCGCCACACTCATGAAAGACTCCTCTAAATGCAAACTGGATTCAGTTTTAAAGGCCAGAATATCCTGGTTTGGTCAGTTGATCTGTGGCCATGGCGCGGTAGTCCACACCTCAATGCACAGAAGCAACCAGTAAAGTTCCTGCCTTCCAACATGAAGTGGAAATGGCGTGTTGCCAGAAAAAGGGCAAGCAGTTCCCTATCAAAGGTGCTATATATTTTTTCAGTATCCCGGAGTTTCCTGATAAAAAAAAAGCGAGGGGTTGCCAAGCACCATCCACCCATTGCTCACAAACTGCCCCACCTGCATAATCAGAGGCATCAGTTGTTAGAGCCACAGGAGCCACTGGAGATGGATGGGCCAAAAGTGCAG
>CAEGAE010072096.1:0-14536 GCA_903067095.1 Girardinus metallicus
CACTGCCAGGGCAACAAAGGCATGGCTTCGTAAGAAGCATTTCAAGGTCCTGGAGTGGCCTAGCCAGTCTCCAGATCTCAACCCCATGAAAACCTTTGGAGGGAGTTGAAAGTCCGTGTTTCCCTCCGCCAGCCGCAGAACATCACTGCTTTACAGGAGATCTGCTGGGAGGAATGGGACAACATTCCAGTAATGGTGTGAGCCAACCTTGTGAAGACTTACAGAAACCATTTGACCTCTGTCTTTTCCAACAAAGGATATATTACAAAGTACTGAGATATTGAGGTATTGAGCAATACAAATTACTCAAAATCTTCTGGAGAGAAATGTTTAGGGCACAAATGGGTCATTTGGAAGTTGTGTTGTGTTCCAGCTCTCTCCCACTGCACTTTCCAGTTTTTTATTTTCATGTGTGAAGCAATCCAGACTCACCTCACTGTTTTATATATTTTTTTATTACAGCCAATAACACAATATCATTTAATATTACACCAGTCAAATCAATATGATAACCAACAACTCAGGTAAAGTTATACTTTCTGTAGATTCCATAATGGACCTAACATCAACCAAGTAGGTGAACAACTGGCGACTTGCTTGCGTAACAAATTTAACAAAATATACATTTTTGAAGTAATCCTGAGTTTTGGTGTATTACAAACAGTAATTTTTTTAGCTAATGACAAATAACATGTTTTGGCTGTGGATCCACTTTTTTGATGTGAATTATTATGTTTTCAAACAGACTGGTTTCCACCTACAGATCTTAAAAAAAAGACAAAGTAACACCCAACTTCAGTCTGCCAGCTTAAGTCCAGTTCTGTCCCACTTGACCTCAGAAAACCTTCCAGTCTCCATTAGATGGCTGGGCTTTCAGTGTGAATACCCATGTAGTGTCAGTAATGATATTGGTTCTTTCAACAAGCTCTTTAAGTGGTGACCAGGACTCAGGACTCTTTTGTTGGATGGCCTGAATGGAGACATATCCTGTTTCTATTCTCTAGGCACATGCAGAAGGAGAGCGCAGACACTGCAGAGCCCCCTGTAGACTGCAGTCTTCTTTTTATAGTTCACAACAACACGTCCTTTCCCAGAGACAGGGAAAGTGGCCTTGGTCTTTCTATTCAATGATCATTCTTCCCACGACCAGACATTGCAGTTTTAACAAAATTCTTCTGCTGCTCCAGCAGCTGTTCTCCTAAATATTAGTGACAAATATGAATATGTAGAAAATGTTGAATTCTTTTAAAGCACTTTGCTGGGACCCCAGCAGGCGGATGTAGCAGAGTTATATAAAATGTGTGTGAGATAAATATGAACTCTGTCATTCAGTCCCCAAAGAAACTAGAGCTAATATACTTATATACTTACATTATAAGATAATATACTTTGTTTTCTGTAAGAGAATGTAAACTCCTATCTTTTTGCAAGTTTTTGTCAGAGGCAGAAAAAAAATTGTAGAATTAACATAAAAATACAAAAAAGTGTGAAAAGTGCATTAAAATAACTAAACTGATTTTTGTGTCACTAGTTCCATTTTTATTGACCATAACGTGAAAATTGGGATTACAAAAATAAATGCACTTTTGTAAAAACTTACATTTGTCAATAAAAGTTTCTGCATTAGGAAGAGGTGGTTTTTCAGCTACATCCAAAATTTGTGTATTTTACAAAGCTGCAATGGAAACACGTTTTTTGCATCACATGAGTCACACCAGTTTCTAGACAGCAACCAGGCACTTATTTGTAGACACTGGCTCCCATGGACAATGTGCAGCTGGGTCCACCAGAGCTCCCTCAGCATCACACAGTTCATCAAAAGTTGAATTTGTCATTGTGAAAATGTTGAATCCATAGCTCCTGTCAAATCATTGGGGTATAACAGGGTTGAACGAAAGAACCCACACACAGCCCAAACCCTGCTTCCCGACAATAACAGCTTCATACCCAAATTAAGGTATGATCATACAGAGTTTTTATTTTAAATAAATTAAAACTGAAAATATTTAGAGAAAATTCTAAAAGAATTGACCTTGACCTTTTACAAAAAGATTAACTGAATAAATTTGATAAACTGCTGTATTGTTGATCAGTATAAACTTGATTAAGGTATGATTAAATATTTTTAAAACAACTCAGTTAAGGTCAAAATTGAAATGCCAGCTTCTATTTTGTGTTTTCTATAGTTGTACATCTGACTCAAGAGAAGTCAGTTCCTCATCGTAATGAATCTCACCACACATCTCTGATCCTCAGGGTGACGAATCAAATTAATTGTTTGGCCTTTTTTATTTCAGTTAAAGAATTCAGTTAATTTTAAATGAGCAACGGGTAGATTTTATAGTCTGGAAAATTAAAAAACTACAGCACCACCCTTCTTTTTTACAATAACATCAATGTTTTCTATATTGGCGCCTTACAGCTATTGTTGAGAAAACGTGGAAGTTTTCACAGTTGTTTCTGCCAGGTTTGTAAGAAAGCTTCAGTATTTAAATACTATCAATACGGCTATAAACTTGCCACCTTCTTCATAGGTGTCCTGTTATTCATGCTTCATAAGATTGACAAGAGGGATCAAGTATGTGCAGACAATCAAAGTAAATATTTACTGTTCCAGAAACAAAACCTTTTTTAAACCTTTGTTCTTTTGCTCTTTCAAATGCATCAAGGTGTTGTCAGAGAGCACAGGTTTCACTGTTCTCTTTGCAGCCTCAGTGCTAATCCCCAAGCTGAAAACACAAACACCATGCCAGATTGGTGTTAGTCGTAAATCAGCAATCTAATTACCCCTGAAACCTCAAACTGTGACAAATGTCAGTCTGGGTTATTGGAATTAGCTGTGGTGGTGTTGTAAACATAAAATGATCATTGAATCAAAGTTGATCAACACAAAATGACCTTGCATGGAACAAAAGCAAATGTATTTCACTCCTTCGTTGAGTGTAAGGTTGAACTTGATCAAACTCATCCGTTCTTTTAACTGTAACAAAATCAACAAAAGTAGAGTTGGTCTGTAAAGTCCCATTTATTACAAAACCTCATCACTGCATATACAGAACTGTAAAACAGGCATATAATAACTTCAGTCAAAAGCCAGTTTTAATCTAAAAATGAGCCCTAAACAACCAGTTGAACCCAAGCGACGTACTTAAGACGTCAGTCTGACTCTGGGTCTGGATTCTGTGTTGTCAGTCTGGAATAAAGCCATAGAAAACAAAGTGTCACAAGGATATTTAGAGATGCAATTAAACAAAAATATTCTAAAAGCACACTTCAATTGTTTTGAAGTGAATCATAAATGATGGCAAGATTCAGGTATAAATCCAGATGTTTCTGTATGGATTGTTCTGTATTTTCACTATAGGTGCAGTTAGCACTGGGAAGGCAGAGGAGCTGAATTGTTTCACAGATTATCTGTTTCGTGACATATTAATAGTTTTAACAATTATCTAAAAAACATATTTCTTATAAAAGTTACATATCCTAGCTTTACATACTTTAGTTTATACAGAAAAATGTTGCTGATCTTCATTAAGTGTCTCATGGGAAGTTCATACTCATCTGCTATAGCAGATGAGTATGAACATTGTATGAAGTTCATACAATCCTTCTATAGCTATTGCTATAGAAGGATTGGAGCCAGAAGGTATAGACTTGGCTCTGTCATGGGAACTTTTAAAACACAGTAAAACTATGGACAATCACACACATTCATTGCTATTTTGTGTGTTTCCACTGTTGGGTCATAAAGCCAGACCGTTTCTGTATTTTAGGTACGTGACACTTAATGACTCCTCAAAGAGAACTGCTCTGATCTTGGGACATAGATCTCTACCCGGTGCGACAGAGTTCAGAATTCAACTAAAAATAGTGAAATCAGACTAATACAATATTAATCTTATATTGTTTCACATTGACAGGATTTTAAGGTCTCAAACTGACACTGCAAACTGTGGGATAAAGTCTAATGGATTTTTAATGAACTGTGCTAATCCTGCCTCAGAAAGAAAAGGGAAAAGGAGAGCTGCTGCAGTGATTCTCTTCCAATCAAATTAAAAAAAGATGAATGATTCTTGGCAGTTGTGATTACTTTACTATGTATCTCAGAACAGAAAATGCAAAAAGCCAGTGTCTGCAGTTTTATTTTGTAACACTTTTTAATTATTTTTACTTTAGTTAAATCTTTTTGTGCTCTTTGACAGATTTTATCTTTGTGTTTAAATATAAACTCAAAACCCGTGGTATTCGCCAAACTTGACTAGATTCATGTTGCACGCAATTTTGTAATATAAATACAGATGTTCTGACAGATTTTAAAGTTAACAAAAATGAAACCTACAAGGAAGCATAAACTGAAACATTTTGAAAATAAAACTTTGGGGATATTCAAATTTAAAAATACTTCCCAAATAGATCCCAAATGAAATTAAATAATTCAAATTCTTCAACGTTATTGTAGATAGTGTTGGCAGGGAAGAAGTCCTGTAGGAGTTTGTATTACAGCCAATTTGAACAATCCACTGACTGAAGACACTGTGTTCTCAAAATATGAAGAGGATGGTCAGGTTGTCCATAATTTCTTGATTTCATGAAGAATAATGTTTTGCATACTCATTTCCAGTTGTCTACAGAACAGAACCCAAACACAACCAACCTTCTTTATCAGGTCATTGGATCTCTGGTGTTGATGCTGTGTGTAAAATGCTTAATGTCTTCCCACCATGATCCCCTGCATTAGGTCAGGGTTGATTGAAGAAGTCAAACCTCCCCCAGCAAAGCAGTTTTCAGGGAAACTTTCTATCCACTTTTGTCAGATTTGGCCCCAATTTCAACAGTTAAAATCTAGGAGGGGAGTTATACTTTTTAGGAGCTAGGTTAGCTTCATTTGGGAAGCTGCCCTAAAGATCATAAACTGAGTAAAAAGTGGAACTCAACTGAACCGAGTGCTGAAGCATGGAAACCTGGAGTGAATGGATGAGCTAGGCGGCGTGTTCCACAGGTAACAGCATAAGCTCTGGAACACATTTTTTTTCCCCTTCTAAACAAGGATTTAATGCTCTGCTTCTTAAAATGGATGCAAAGTTTTTCAACTTTGCATCCATTTTATTTAGGCTCTTACTGTGGTTGATTTCTAATCATTCGACTGCTTCTGAGGTCTATCAATTCCCTCAGGAAACTAGTAATGCAAATTCACTCATCATTCATAAGTTTTGCGCTGACTTGCAATTTTCACCAGTCATTGCATCTCTTCCATTTATATAAGTTTTTAAAACCTTCAAATATACATTTCCTTTTTCAGATTTGTGAAGACTGGGTTAGCCACCCTGCCATGTGAAGATACCTCATTATCATTTGGGAAGTTATTCCAGGATTTCATCAATGTCAAAGTTAGATGCAATTCACATAAAGTCTTGCATTTTACTTGAAGTATTTTTGCGGCGAAGGTTATGTGCAGCAATTTCAACTGTTTTGTAAGATCATGTAATGGCAAAAACAAAGCTTGAGAAAAAATGTGCAACTTAAACTGCAGCTCTTTGAGAGAGAGAGAGAGAGAGAGAGAGAGAGAGAGAGAGAGAGAGAGAGAGAGAGAGAGAGAGAGAGAGAGAGAGAGAGAAGAATTTATTGTCATTGTCAAAAAGGCAACGAAATTGTGTTTGGAGTACAACACTCAGTGGTAGTAGCAGATTTCCAAATAAGGTACATAAGAGAAAAAAAAGCACTGCAAAATGAGTCATTTTAGACCCCAACAATCTAAACAAAAACGTTGCAACATCCTGGAGGGTCTGGTTCATTAGCAAACATACCAAGAAGAATAGTATTAAATTGAAATGTTAAAGGTCATATGTAACTGAGAAGCAAACATCCTACATGGATGTTTATTGCTAAGGTACACAATACTTCCTGGCACTTGAAAGGTTATCATCAATATTATTAATCAAATATGTGACTTGTCGGTGTCTTGTTGACATGGTAGTTCCTTTAGTTGGACGGTTTATGAGGAATTCAGCAGTAAATTTTATGGCACAATGGGTTTGACAGTTGGGGAACCTACTGTCAAGTTCGAGGAACTAAGAAAAATCTACAATAATAGCAGAAGAAGGAAATCAAGTTTAAATGAAAATGTTTGTAACTGTGTAATGTAAAGAATAACTTCAAGTTAAACTTAGTGTAGAGTACTTCAGCACAGTTTAAGGCTCCTCTGCAGGAATGTTGATCAATTGCTGGGCTTCCTGTTTGGGCACATCACCAGCTGAGCACATCCACACTGCAGTTAGCTCACTTTTCACAGCCTGCCACCTCTGTATTCCTCTTCCAAGTCAAATCAATATCACTCTCCCAGCCTGAGCTTGAACTCTGGTGGGACCCTTTCAGCACAACCTTGAAACATGCTGTGCTCTGTCAGCATTACATTACAAAATCACTTACCATCAGGGGTGGAAAAGAATACTAAAATGTTCTAGAACAGAAAAGTCTTTCATTTGCTATGAATTTTTAAAATGTTAGAAAGTTTATACATTATGTATATCAGTGTCACGGTAATGTGTAAGACAACTCTCACATCCCTGGTGACTAGTTATATGAGAGGTTTACATCTTTCAGTAATTAAATTCAAAACGTGAAAGTAATATTGAATGACTTCATCAGGTACAGAGACATATATTTCAAGCATTTATTTCTGTTCATATTGATTTCAGCTAATGAGACATTGTTTTAAAAAGGTCTGTCTTTAGAATTTATATATATAAATAAAAAAAACAGAACCACAAGCAATATTCAGGTTCCAAGCCCCTCCCAGTGAGTCCACCATTTGCCTCCTCCTTCCAGTTTAACTCAGCTCACCACATCCCACCAGGCCACCATGTGCTCTCTTCATGTCAACCAAGTTAAGAATTTGTCAGACAGAGCTTACACCTTAAAAGGAGCTACTATTACAATAAAGATTTTAGCAAAGATTCCAGGGAAGACTTCTGAAAGCAGAGTCACAAAGATGTTCTCCACCATAAGAAAAAGTCACAAAAGGTTTTTGGCAAAGAAGCTGGTGGGTTAGATTTCTGCACGTAAACATAATGCTGGAAAGCTTACTGGAAGAAAAAAGTTTAGTACTAAAAGATGCACAGATAACAGGATAAACTCTGTTCATCCTCATCATGCTTAATGCTAATTTTTCTAATCCCCTGCTCTTTAGCACATCTCTAGGTGCTTTCACTCCTATATAGTAAATCCTCTCACTGCAAGTGAGTTTTCTGATGGTTTTAAATCTCTGTTTCCATTGTTCTCTCATCAGCTGATGTACTCAGCTCTTTATTGGATTATGTAATCTCCCTTTTCAATTCTGCAGTACCAAAACCAGTGGTTGAATTACTTCCTCCTTGCTAACATGAGCTCATTGGAGACCTGGGAAAAATGGAAAAGAGGTAATCTCACATTTTCATTCCAAAGATATACATGTTTTTAGTATCAGGGAGCAACTAAAAACAGGCACAGCAAGTCACAATGTCCGAAGTGAGAGGCACCTCACAGATTCTTCCCAGTGGTTTGTTCTCAGCCTTTCATCTTCATCTTACTCTGGTAATGGCTGGAGTCTCCTCTGTAAAGCAATGAGATGTTTCCCTCTGAGCCAAGTGTGAAAAAATGACAAGCTCCTTGAGATAAGCCACAAAAGATGAAGTTTGCCTAATCAGTCTTAGCCGAGGCCCAGCCATCAAAAAGAGGGATGTGTGAACTAATTGAGCAGACAGATTAGTAGAGGTCTGACATGGGCAGAGAACTCTGAAATACATGTGACGTAAAAACTATTTAACCCACATTGTCACTAAAATCATATTAATTGTATTTTTTTCTCAATCCAGTGTCTGTTGCTTTCGTCAGTGCTAATTTTTCTAAAGCTGTAATTCTAAACAAAAGTTGTCATTGTAGGTTATATTCAGATGAAATCCAACATGTTCTTTTTATCAGATTCAAATTAAGTCAGATCCAATCTAATTCAATAAAATAAAATAAAAATGTACTTCAGGAATTTTTAAAGTGCTTATAATAAAAAAGTTTGAAGAAGTTTGGTTTGATTGTCATCTTCACTTTGATCCTGAACAGGCACAAGGTGGAAATTGCAAGAAGAAAAGAGAAACCCCTCAAACACCACAAGCTCAGGATAGGCAGCCATCTGACTGCACCAGCTGGGGGTTGAGAGGACAGGAGAGACACAGACAAACAGACACTCTGGGCCCAGTGTCTGCCTTACGGAGAAGATAATTAAAGAAAATGGGCAGCATAAAGATTGTCAATGTGTCCTCCAGCAGTGTAGACCTATCAGGAAAATATAGAACTATGACTTGTACGACAACGCGTTTGGTTCGGTTTTCGCCTAGTCTATGTTATTCTGTTCTGTCACACTTATTCTGTCAATGCTGCTAATGAACCTCGTCATCTGCAGCCCCTCTAATCTGCTGAGGACAAAAAGACCAGAGTAAACTACACTTCTTGCCCAGTTGCTCATCTTCAGTGGAGGAAATTAGGCTTTGATGAGCAATACAGTAGTTCATCAGATTTGATCTGTTTTGTAAAAGGTTATTACATATTTTTTTTCTGTAAATGTTTTTAGTTTTAGCTGATTTAAAATAAAAAAATATATATATATATCATCATACCTTTATTTGGATATGAAGACTATCCTCCATTATGCTGCTCTAAGATTTGTCCTTGTTTGATTTTATTTCTAAAAGTCTGGCTACTTCAGTGGTGATGATCTCCCAGGAGGAGAGTCATCATGGAGTGGCTCTACAGTGGAGGAAAATACCCGTGTTATAAACAGCCGTCCTCCACTGTGAAGAGTGAAGTGCTGATCCAAATGAGGCAGCTGTTAATGTTAAGTTAATATTTTGAAGTGTGACCAACACGGACTGAACGGCTTACTTCTCTTCCTCCACTGCCACTGCTAAAACTACAGAAAGACTACAATTCTAGAACAGCACAGAAAATGGACGTCACTGTTCACAACATCTCCTTCTGTTCGCTGATTGGCCCGGGAACACCAACCCGACTGTGACACATGGGGATGGCAGCATTATGTTGTGGGGTTGTTTTTCTGCTGGTGTACTTCATAAAATAGATAGCATAATGAGGAACGAACATTACGGAGAAATATTGAAGCAAAAACATTCCTTTATGGGAAGTAATTGTAATTCTGATAAAAATAGACAATAAACAACCTAAAATTCTACATGGACCTTTTGCTTATTTAAGATTTGACATTACCATGCAGGACACAGATCTTTCTTAAAACTATGTAAATAGTCATTCTGGACGATTAACTGTATGAATATGAATAGAGAGTATGCTAATATAATGCTAAGGAATGTCATCTTATTCCCTTTTATTCCTGCACTGTTAAAGTAAAGTACTTCTGCTGCTGCTACTGCTGGCTGTTTATGCTTTGCCAGAGGGGACTCACTTTGAAATCCTTAATGAAGATCTCCAACTGACACCAGAACTGAAAGAGTGACATCTGCTGATTTATAAACATGTCTGCTTTCACCAGGAGGAAAACAGAATCCAGCTTGTGTACTGGCTGTCAGTCCTGCTCAACATTTTAATGAAAAGCAAAGAGTTAGTAAATTAAGCATGAGTAGAGTGAATACAATGTGTTGCATAGTCCTTAGTTCATAATTTTGCGAGATTACAACTACATCCTACATTTTATTGTGGTTTTATATGACAGTAAACAATTTATACTTCAACACTTTGTAGAAGCCCCTTTTGATCCAGTTGATCATGCAGATTATCTAGAGACTGAAACCATTGCCCAGTCTGCTAGGCTAAAGAACTCAAGCTCAGTAAGATTGGATGGAAAGAGTCTGGGAAGACCTTGCCACAGATTGCCTGCTGGATTTAGATTTGGACTTTGACTGGATCAAACACACGAATGAGCCAACTAGTTCTGTAATGACTCCTCAAGTGTTTCGAGTACCTCAGTTATTGAAAATCGTCGAAGCCAGTTATCTGCCTCTGAGCTTTGTTAAATTATGTTTTACTATTTAGCACCTTGTGGCCTTGCACAGTGATATTTCATGTCGTGCAATAAGCTTAATTCCACCTAAGAGTTGTTGATGAGTTTGGGGGGATGTACCTACGTATCGAGTTTAAGATCTCTATGATACACTGTTTATCCTCTCCCACATTGGGGCACGGTAGAGCAGTTTGGCCATGCACCCTTTTGATTTCACTGGAATCTGAAAATTTCATGCCAGGGACAATTTTGGGTGAAGTTTGGTGAGTTTTTGAATATGTTAAAGGAATCCAGGATTAGCTGAACACGTTGGCCTAAATATGTTGTAATATTCCTATCAACTAAAGAATTTCTGTTTGTGATATACCACAGCTTATAATTACTTGAAAAATTTATCTTTTCTTATATTTTTCACCTAGAGAGGTCGCCATTTTTTCACCTGCTGGGTTGATTGATAACACCTTTGGGTCCATTCTGCACTGGAATCCACAGAGTAAACACAGGAAGGCTAATCTTACCTGAATTGTTTATTATATTGCATTGACTGGTGCAATATAATACTGCTAGTAACACACTGTGTTACTGCTAGTTGTAATAAAAAAAAAAATAACAGTGAGGTGAGGCCTACATTTGTGCCTGCAACATTTCTGTCCAGACGATTCTGAGTTATTTGTATGAGCAAAACTGATGAAGGCTGTAGCAGGTGATCATTAACCTTCACAAGCTGCAAACAAATGCCGTGCCGGCAGTTTTTATCTACAAAGCACCTAAACTCCACTGCTGCCGGAGTGAAAAACACTGAGAGAAACACAGGCAGCACTGGAAGTTCTTTGAAATGCTAACAAAGTTCATTGCTACTGCTGCCATTACTGAATATGAAACCACAGATCCGAAAAGACCTTAAACAGCTGTTACCAGACCAGACACAGAGCTACAGAACTATTTACTGGATCACACAGTCCGACTAGAGGTACATGTCATTCATTGTTTCATTTATGAAGCTGACAGCAGCAAACACCAGCTCCTATGGCCAACTCTGTCTTCTTTCTCCATTTGGTCCTCCTCATCTTCATTACTCCTTGTGATTTCTACATTCCCATTGATTGCAACACAATTTGAAAAGGCTTACAGACATTATTCATTGTTGTTTTGGCTGGACTGAGCTATCGCAGCTGGACCTAAAGACATCATTTACGCAGAATGCATTAAGGTGTGAACTACATGGCAAAATATTGTCAAGTGACAATATTTTATTAAAATTTATTAAAACTAAATTTTCTTCAGTATTATTATTATATTGTTTTTACATCTAAAATAAATATTTCTCAAATAAAGTCTATTGTTACAACTAATCAATTAATCCCTAATGCCTATACAAAGGGAAAAGTATGTCATCTGGCAATCACTATCAAATTCATATCACTGCCTAATTAGTGCATATTCTGCTATGCTGTACAAGATGGGTAAAATAAGAATTTAACCCACATGTTTTTCTCAGTTTGAATATTTCTCTTTGAGTCAAATAGAAACAAAAAAAGTTATTGAAAAAAAATCGGAATGATTTGTGAAATAATTATTGAACATGACAGATGTTGTAAAAACTAACATAAATTGGTGAGATCTTTCCAGGTATGCAGAAAACAGATCATAAGGCCTGGGGAACATAAGTAATCTTGTTTTTTGATTTATCGATGATTATGAAATATATAATCTTGTGTTTTGTTGAAGAATATGAAATGAATGTTTTGATGTACTGATGATTAAAATGATTTACTGATGATAAAAATGAGTATTAAAGGTTGAAATAATGACATATTATTAAAGGAATGAATAAAATAATAAACTGGAAAGATTAGTAATGGAATTAAAGTCAGATGATTATTAAGAAAGTTTATAATTGAAGAATTAAATAAAAAATGATTGTTTAGTGATTTATGACGATTATACAGTAAATTGAATTGTAACTGAAGTAATCGTGCATTGTGTGAAGTATATTGACATGTAATTCTCAGACTGTGTTATAATTCAAGCAGAGGTGAGGGCCAGTAAAAGGTTTTCTGAGCGGGAAGGCAGGGGAACGCCAAACAGGAACTTGAGGCTCTTTCCCAAACCTTGAGATTCTTTCACAAATCAAATTGAGGAAGTGAATCCAGGTGGCCAGTGGATAAACAACAAAAAAAGGATAAGTGAATAAGGCATTGACCGAAGTGGAAAGATCTGGTACTTTCCATTAAATCATCGAACGTTCAAGCAATCATGTAAACCATTTCCACATACACAACAATGGAGTAAGAAAGTATAAAAACCCACAAAAAGAGGAATAAGTCGTTCTTAGTCTCTGGTGCTGAAGTCAAGCCAACATGAAGATGCAGACAGAAGATCAGCAGAGAACCACACCCCGGAGCCATGGGGAAGTAAAGACTTTGCACTGCTAGAGGGGGACAGGACCGATCAGCCAGCGACCCTGGTTCCTGATTCGACTATACTCTGCACTCGACCCAAAGATCTCAAGGCTGCTGCAACAGACATGGTGGTTGAATAAAGATCACTTAGTGATAAAGGATTGAGTCTTCGGAGGACAACAACCAGTTCTCCTTTGCTTCTGATCAGAAGAGGATTTTGCCGTACAAAGACAAGAGTCAAATCAAAGACATCAAAGCCTCTGTTGCCAAGATCATTCACCACCGGGGTGTGAGTTGAACTTCATCCTAAAGCCTGGCTCAGTTAATTAGTGACACAGTTTAGGGGAAGGTGATAGGGAGTAGTGAGTTTGATTTTTATCTTTTATTTTCAAATTAATCAAATCTGTTGTTGCTCACCCCTGCTAACGCTAGCTAAATAAAGATTCATTAAAAATTCTAATTGAGATTTGTGGACAGTCAAATTAATTGAGTCATTTACTGAGTATGGTTTTTGTAATTAATATAAAATCCCTGAGCATGATTCTAGAAATGTGGTGGTTTCAGACGTCTCTTTAGTGTTGATAAAATAAGGGCCTTGGGGTTTATGTTGAGCCATTAAAAATTGTCAAGTCGGTAACAAGTGCTCGTTATTGATAGAGAGAGAGCTACAGTTAACAAGAGCGGTTTTTGGAGTTATGCAATTGCAGGGCCACTCAATTGATTGCTTTATTAATTGAAAAGGGTCATAACTTTTGGAATGAAGGTAGTTAAAGCTATATGAGTCTCTCTTGTTACCAGCTAGACTTGTCTTGGAGTAAGACTTGAGGGTTTACAGATTTTTCCAGATTTGTTAGATGGAGAGCTGGTCAGTAGTCAGTCCGTGGGAGTTGAGTGGTGTAGGGTTAGGGTTAGGGTGCTATTGCACAATAACACAGAAATGTGTAACAAGACATAGAACATGAGGACACCATCTGAAATTGTCAGCATTTAAAAAGCATTTTGATGTCCTTGCTGCTAGGGGACTAGTGAGAGAAGACATCAAGTCAAGTGGAGGTTCTACAGTGTCCCATTCAAAGCTTAGGTCTCAATCCAATAGACAGAGTTGTTCAAAGTTGACCCACCCAACCTGAAAGAGGAGAACTGCAGAGTCCAGACTAAGTCAGATCTAGAGGATCAAATACTGAATACTGACTTGAGGGGGGTGAATATTTATGCAATTACAGATTTTATGTTGTTTAAAGATGTAACCATTTGGTAGAAATCAGTTTTCACTTGAGATTAAGGGTTCTTCTGAGCAATTTTTCGGTCATAGAAAGTCAAATTTTGTTGATAATGATAGATTTATAAAAGCAATGCAAGGGTAAAACATCCAAGGAGGTGAATAGTTTTTATTGGCACTCTAGATTCACATAGTGTGGAAGTCATATGGAGGGCAAGGGTGAGGAGAAGGTTCTCTATTAATGATGGCCAAATCTTTCCTGAGAAATTCAGGGCCATCCAAAACGTATGGTACAACAGCAAAAAACTGCAACAAATTTTGTCAGTTTCCTCCAATATGGCACACAAATGAATGGTTGTTCAAAAGTAGTTTGGTAGGTTGACACTGGTACGTCATGTAGGAAAACAGGAATGAGCTCTGTTCCATTCTTCTGCAGTCTAGGCTACCAGAGAGGCTTAATAATATCCCAGGGGCAAAAATAAAACATTTTCTCTACAGTGGCTGTTTACTGAGTGCGTTTGAAATTGAGCTTAAATGTCTTTATTCCTGTACCAGAGGAATGTCATAAAAAGGAAAATTGTAATTCAGATATGGAAAAAGGAAAGGAAAACAGACTAGCAGAGAGTGCAGACTGACAGAAACCAAGAAGTCACACACACACACACATATATATATATATATATATATATAAGAAAGAAAGAAAGCCTATGACTCAATGCCACACACCTGGATCATTGAATGCTTAGAGATGTACAACATCAATAGGACTCTAAGAGCCTTCATTGCAAACTCGATGGGGCTGTGGAAAACCACCCTTGAAGCCAATTGCAAACCGCTTGCACAAGTGTCCATCAAATGTGGCATATACCAAGGAGATGCTCTGTCCCCACTGCTGTTCTGCATAGGCCTGAA
>CAEGAE010072108.1:0-11591 GCA_903067095.1 Girardinus metallicus
AACTGCGCAGCAGGAGTTCATGTTACGGTGATAAAGGTTAAGCTCGGATAACGTACCTCCACTTTCTTTATATATATTTTTTAATGAAAGCTTTTTTCTGACCTGTGATCCCCTTGGACTTTATCTTGCTGTCGTAGTCTTTACAATTAGCATCTCACAGAAAGTCGGATACCTGCGGCTTAAATCCGGTGCAGCCTATACAAGTACAAAATTGATTTTCTTTCTAAAATTAGAGCGTGCGGCTTATAATCAGGTGCGCTCTGTAGTCCGGAATTTACTGTATATTTTCTACAAATTCTCGAAATATGTTTTGAATGGAAAAATGTCTTCCTTTCTTAAAAAGGAGAGCCCGTCTGCCAAACACGCAAACGTGGCGCTGGCTCCACAGAAACCTCTCAAACAGAGATATAAATTACTTTAAAAGCCTTGTTGGCTGTCACAAAGAAATTCATATCCATTAGCATAAATACAGTTACTTTTTTGTTTCCATGTAATGATTTAACACAAGACCTGGCATTTCGAGAGACCTTTGTCTAATTAAAAGAAATTGATTTGCCTTCATCACTGAGAGATGAACACATATTTTCCGGATGATGCACCAAATCATTGTTTTTAAAGGTTTTGACATATTATGGGATAATAATACAGTATCATCTTATTAAATTAGATTTTGTCTTGCAGTTTTTACACGTGCCCCCTTGCTGCAGTTCAAGCATAGATCTGAAAGTGCAAGGTGCTGCAACTTCTCTTGTGCCCTGTGTCTTTCATTTTCCAAAGATGGAAGGGAAACAAATCAAAAGTTTAAGTGTATTTGAAGTATTCTCTTTACATTCTAGTAGGAAAAGTTTCCAGCAGGCAACTAAATTACTTTAACGTTCTCATTAAGGCTAAATAACTTTTTGTCCTATTCCAACCAACATCTACCCCCAACTGTGCACCTTTACCATCTATTGTTTAAATGTATGTGTTCATTTTGATGCAAGCGAAGGGCATGCAGCTCCTAGTTATTTTTGTCAAGATCACACATATTAAATTTAAATAACCCGAACACTATACTTGTTTCTATATGTCTACCTTCAGTCCAAAATTAAATTATATTTACTAAAAAGCTTAGATGGGCACATCTGATTGGGTACAGTTTGCTGCATAAGTGAAGCACACATAATAAATCCCCCAAGAGTATTATAAAGATATTAACTAATCTCATAACAATTCATAATGATATGGATGGGGATTTTTTTTTTTTTTTACAGGTACATTATTGCTGAAGTGCCTTGGGTGCAGGGATTAGCTACAACTGCAGGCCTGAATGAATAATACCCAAAACTGAATATAACTGTGACTGGGCACTGAAGAACCAAATCTGCTGCAATTTGAATGCCACTATTTGAGCTTATGTTTATCCCTGGAGCTGACAGATATCCTGTAGATATTTGCAGCTTATAAAAAATAAAAAAATAAAATCTTCGAAGCAGCGAAAACTGTATACTACTGTCATTTCAAATCTCAAAAATTAACTGCTTACTAAGATTGTGGTAATGGTCTTCCGCGGAGAGCGATATGATTTTTCTCATTTTTTTTTTCAAGATTGTAAAAAAAAACTGACAGCATGGTTGGCGAAGCTACTGAAATGTCACCTACTCAACCTCCAAGATTAGCTGCAAAAATGAGGGCGGCAAAAGCTAACAAGACATGCTGTTCTCACCACTTGTCAGCTTTTTGTCAAGATTCCTTTTGCGAAATGGTTCAACTTCCAATACACTTGCATGAGCTGCTCGTGGCTTCAACAAGCAGTTGATTTGTCTGTGATATTCTTTGCTTAGCTTCTTATGTTAAATTTAGAAAAAAAGAAGAAACTGAAGTAAAACTCTCCAACTTTCTATCCTTGTTAGACAATTTTGTTCAGTGTGGCTCTTATTAGAGATCTCATTAAATATTGATAATAAGACAGAAACAGAGGGGTCACTTTAATAACCTGAACACAGTTGGATGGACCATCTGTTTTAATTTGTTTAATCTGTATAATTTTGCTACACCCCAGACACTGTCTTCTCAGGTTGACAGGTTGAAATGACGCATAGCACTTTTCATACTTTATTTAGTAAAAACTAGATTAAACGCGTCTCTTCCATCCCACAATCATATGCTAGAATATGTTGGTCTATCCACCACACAGTTAAATACATTTAAGTTTGAGGATTTAGTGTGACAATGCCACAAAGTGTAAAGCCATCTTACATGAAAGCGAACAGGTCATTTGAAATCCAGGTCCGTGTCTTAGTATCAAAGTATCTTCCATTAAACTGGGATTTTATTTCTCAAATTTCAAAATCGGTGCAGGTGTTTCCCTGTTTCAACATACCTGCTAATAGATAAATGGTTAATTTTCAGACTTCTGCAGAACTCCCAACACTGGCTTATAAGGACTGAACTTGGCTCTATTATATGAATTTATAATCTGATGAAAAACTTATTGGCAAATAATACATTTCATAGCCAGAAGATGTCATTATGGAGCTACAAGGCTATTAGATAATACGTGTGGAAGTATTTTTGAGCAGTGGAACTGTAAGTCCAGTATTTTTGGTGGAACAATCCCAGTCTGTCTAACAGAAAAGGCACATTCAGTCAGTCGAGCAACTTGAAAGCGACCAGTCAGACAAGCCAGTGAACTAATCAGTGTCCACCTCAAAACAGTAAAGACTAAAAACATTTTGTGGACACGCCTTTCTACTTCGAGAGCAATGCTACCAGTGAAGTGTGAAGCTGCTGTAGTGGTTACAGATTCAGGGCCCGTGTGTTTATCTCCTAGGTTCTGTTTACACAAGTTGTTGAATTTAATTGTCCAAGTGGCAATGAAGATCTGCACCACTGAACTATGCAGCATCTGTTTGGGCATTGTAAGGCATTATATTAAATTAGATATTTGACTACAGTATAATTCTGAAATTTTACCTGATAAAGTTATATATTGCCAAAATGTGTCTCCCTCAGCTAGACAACTAATTTCAAGCTGTAAGTCATATTGTAATTTAAAATACAGATGTCCATCTCAGTACAGAAACTCCTCGTTTCCTGAACTCCTCAAGCACAATATTAGCTTTTTTTAATTTAGTCATAGGTTTGAATAAAAGACCTTGACAAACATGGCTTTAGTCGCTCTGCCCAATTATCACTGCAGTATAGAACAGCTGTGTAGCAGCAATAGCAGAACAAATCACTCATTAATCACCCATTTGCCTTAAAATACAGCAACAGCAGGGAGGTGGCCAAAAAGGTGCCAGCAATTTTATGCTTTCATTAGCAGCTTACAGTAATAATTACCCGAGGGCTGCTTGAAGGTGAGTCTTGTGTTTTTGTAAAATTCAGGCAAAATGCTGTGCAGGAGTTGCAGCTAAAAAAAAAATAATAATAAGATCAGGATGCTGACATCCTTCGTGTTGTTCTTATATAACACGTTCATGTCGTAGGTCTAAGACTTCCCACTTGTCCCCAGAGGTGGCTGTTTTCTTACCAACTTAAGGTAGAGGACATTGTCAGGACACGGCAGCTTATACATGTTAATGCTCCCTTTTTCCTATTCTGCTGCTGTTAGATTGATGGCTCGGCAGTGGTTCTCATTGATCAATCAGACACAGTCTGCGTCTCAAATGAACCCTGGCTGGGGGAGTTGTGCATTCTTCCGAGGGAGCAGCGTCCCGAGGGGTATGACAGTGAGATGCACTGGATCGATAGTTTTTAACTTATTTGTGTAAATACTTTTTTTAACCTTGCTGATTTATCATCTGTGTTTAATTTGCCACAGAAAGAGAGAGAAAACTAGCATAAATGTCATCCGGCCCGACGACACGGCTGTTCGACTTGTGCTTTTCATCTTCGTGGTCAAGGCAGGAAAGAGGAATACAAGAAAGATGACAATTAATTATGCATTTCATCAGCATGATGGATACCACACTCTTAACTCCAAACTATATTTCCCTTGAGAATGCTGAGCATTCAACTTATTCCTCGAGTGAATCCTTTGAGAAATGTTGTCAGTTCAGGAGATGACATTAAAAAAAACAGCTTTTTTTTTACCTCTAGCTCTAAAGTGGCTTTTATACAAGACTTTTTCTTTTTTAAGTAAATCACTCTTTGGACAAAAATAAAACATGCTGCATTTTGCATCAGAATTAAAACCAGAAATAATCTTTTTTTTTTTGCAAACATTTTTCAGCAGTTCAGGTCACATATTTTCCTGCACTCATTAAATATTGCATCATTCTAAATATGTCCCGATTTACAAAGAGAGTTTTCAAGAATTTCATCAATACCTCCAGAGGAATTTGAAAGGTTTTTATTTTACTTAGATTGGGCCGCCAGATGGATACAACAAAATGAGAGAAATTCTGATCTAATTTTCCAATGTCTAGTTTTCATAGAAGCAAATTTTTCTTTACCACTTTTGAAAATGAGAAAGACAGAAATCATACAGCTGAAACTAAACAGTTACACTGAATAAAAAGACATGAAAACAAGTTGAGAAGTTTACATACATTTCCTTAGTTTTTTTGTAGAATCACCTGTTAGTCTTGGGCAATCTTTCCAGAAGCTTCTCGCAACATTTGCTGAAAATTTGCCATAACTGAGTGAGGTCTGTTGGTTCCTTCATTCACAAACCGTATCAGCTTATTCACCGGTTTGGTTTGTTCTTCAGTACAGCTTTTAAAAGTGTTTTGCTGTAAAGCATAAACTACTTTGTCATGTGTTATTTTTTCCAGATGAAATGCGTCTGAAAGAATTTTTTATTCCACTTCGACTCTTCAGTAGCAATTAGATGTAAGCTTCGAGCATTTTTTTTCCATTTGAGTTGCTCATACTGCAACTCAAATGATAATCATCCAGTCAAAAGGCCCACCTACATAACACAGCAACTCAGAGCTCTGTCTTTAATCTTTGATGCAATGCAAAACTTACTTTATAGTAAGGCTGTGCAGTCTTTAAAAGAAACTACATGCAGCCATAACATTCTATAAATTTCCTTTCATAAGAAATATAAGAATCTCCTCGTAAAAAGACATCTTTCATCTTCTCATAAGATGTCTAATGTTACAAGCAGCTGCCTGAGCTGAGCTGTCTGCAAATTATTCTAAAAAGCCTTTCTGTATACTATTGAGCTGCAGTTTTATTCCAATATTACTGGCCTGGGAAAAATTTCTTTCACCCATGCACTTTGATTTTTTTATTTTTTTACCTAATTTTATGTTTTCATAAAATTTTAAAGTTCACTTTTTTATTTGAAGTAAGGTTTTGTGAGAGTTCTTGATCAGCGAGTATCTTATCTGCAGCACATTTCTGTCATCCTTTCTGTATTTTAAATAGACATTCCAGAGGCTTTTCAAACTTGGACAGAAAGCAAAACAACTCCAGTCTGAAAATGTCATAAAGGTTCATGTGAAGACTTTTAATATCAGTCTTCCCTGACTTCACTAAGAAGTCAGGAAAATTTTAAGGGAAAGTCTGTGGTCATGTGCACTGGAAACGAGAGTGGCCTTTTCCATGCGAGATAAACACGGTTTGTTAAAGACATCCCTTTGACAATGAGATGTCTGTTCATGGCTACTCATTACAACATAAAAAATCTCAGAAACGCCATAGCTTTTCTTTCATACAATTTATACTAAATGAAAATCAAAAGAAAGTTATCTCCAGCTTAATTTATTTTTTAGCTTTTCTACAAAACTGAAGTATTTTGTTAAAGGGGTTGCTGTATATTTTCCAGGCACATGGAGCCATTTATGCCACTGTGGATCACTACATTGAGTTGTTATGGAAATTCGGGATATATAAAAAAAAAACCTCAAAAGACTGACACCTTGAAATTGACCTCTCTCTCTTTCAGAAGCTTCTATCCTTCACAAGAATGCATCTCCATGCCGTTCATTGATGCAGTTTACAACCGTTCTTAATAGCGTTGTAGTTTGGACAATAAGCTCAGCACACCCACCAGGTGTTTGCTAATTGCTGCTGCCGCTAGTCTGTTGGAACTGTGGGGCGGGAGCTCTACCAAAGCTCTGAAGTTGAGTTTGGGTTAAACTCAAACTCAACTCAAATTTCAAGGATTTCTCGGATATGCATGAATTAGTCAAAGCAACACTCTGGGTATGTGTTTGATGAGGGAATGACATGATTTGCATAATATGTCCCTTTAACTTCTGTAACTAAATAAACATCGCTATTGATTTTGTTGCTTTGGTAGTACAAATGTACAAATTATCAATGTAGAAAGTGTTATTTGTTTAGTAAAATTCTGAATAGTTGAGACTTGTGGCTGGACTGAAGTTATCAGTTAGTAAAGACTTTGGAAAGCTCCACCTATTATTTCTGCAATCTACCATTTCAATATTATATGATGAAAACATTCCAAATTTACAAGGACAACTCCAAAATTATTAAAGCTTTTCTTGTATGCTGCCACTTCTGCGGCAACAGTATAAAATTACCTCAGTTTATTTTATGTACCGTTAGAAATTTTTAAACCAAGGAAGTATGATTTGCTTGCCACATCTGTGATGACTCTTAAATGCCATTGTGCATTCAAGTACAAGCAACAATACCACCCCCACTATGTCTTGTCACATTAACAGTGAGTGTTGTAACAGCAAATAAGATCTGATGACTTGTCTTTAACACATCATATAAACCAAGGTCATGAAGAACTCACTGGTGCAACTGTCTACATATTTCTCATTGTCCTTCCTTGCTTGTCGTCTGTTGGTGTAAGCAGTTGTGACTGCTCCCTTAAGTCACTGGAAAAAAAAATCACTAATAATCTCACTGGAGTCATTTGATAAGAGTCTGCAACTGGTGGCATGCTCCACTGACATCAGATCAACACTGATCTGGGTTTTTGGGGTGCATGAAGAACACAGCACTCTACCCATTACATGATGGAGCTTAAATGTTCCCAGATCATTTAAGCCTGTACATAACATCCATTCATTCACTGCCTATACCCACTTCTCCATGCAGGGTAGCAGGGGAGCTGGTGTTTGTCTTCAGAGGTTCTTGGGCATTAAGAGGGTTGCACAAATCTACGTGTAATTTAAATAGACCAGTTAACCCAACATTCACGTTTCTGGACTGCAGGAGGAAGTTGGAGTACCGTACTTGGAAAGAACCCATGCATCGGGAGAATATCCAAACTCCAAGCAGGAAGAGTCCAAGCAGGAATTTGAACCCAGGACTTTCTGGTAATTTTTTTTCCCCAGTCTACCTCTGCTTGGTTGCCTTCACAAATGAAGGTCTTTCATTTCAATTTCCCTTTGTCACTTCATTTCTATATTGATAAATTTTGAGTATCAATGTACGCTGTACACTTTTAATTTGCTTTGTCCTTCCATATTTGGGCTGACGTGTTTGAAAATATACACCAAAAAAAAAAGAAAAACACAGCCAACTGCGCAGGCTTGGATTAATTTAACTTTGTAAAGAATTTGAGACTGTATGACTTGATTTGCGCTTTGATCAAATTTTTCTGACAGGGTTATATTCATGAAGTCCATGAAACTTTTTTTCAACCCTGCTTTATACCCATAAATCAGGCCCAGCAGCTGACAACCGCTCCTCTCATGTAGAGGAGGCAGACAGTGAAAAAAGATGCTGATGTTTCCTCTCAAACACAGAGATCCACCTCGGGCGGCATCGACTATGTCCTTATTTGTCATAAGTGTCCAAGACAAAGGCCAAGGAACGTACGAGGAACATACATTTTTAATGTGACATCCTCATCAAATTCACCACAGTGGACTGAGCAGAATGCCAATGACGCTTTATTCCTCCTCCAATTACACAGAGACAATCTAACAATATGTACACAAGCTGTGAAGGGCACATCTGCCTCCGACATGACAAAGTTGAACAGTTCAGTACTCCATCTCCTGTGAACTTTTTATGTCAGCATGGTGTTTGATTGGGAAATAACCGGTTTTCAACAAGATCTTTAGAGGCATTCATCAGTAGAGCACAAAGGGCCCGAAAAATATGAAAAACGATCAGTTTAATATCAGCGCTGCTTTGTCTATTTTTGTGGCTCCTGCTACAAGAAAGATGCCTACACCGATAGTTGGATGTACAAGAAATAAGCGCACTATATCATAATTATAGCGCACATTATTTATACAGTATGACATCTCAGTGAATGCTTATTTGACCAGACTTCCTTTTATCTTTGTTCGAATATGCTGACCGTTAGACTGCACCCATTATTTTACAGCGCTGAAAATGTCACAGGAGACTAAGAGATAGTCGTATCCGCCGTCGCGTTGGGAGAAAGAGTATGTAAATAATTCTAAACCGCAGCTTTCATTTCTGATGTTCTTTTGCAACGCTCTGCCCGCACTCCATCATTATAATGAGGGAGGCTCAATTAGACAAGGTCTACAATGAAGGTTTTAAATGTCACAGAGCAGGTCCTGACATTTCTCTGTTTGATATGGAATCAGAATAGGAGTGGAGTTCACACAGAGAACTAATCTCAACCTCCGAAATAACAAATTCCACCCTGTCAGAGAGCTCTGAAGGGAGGCTTCTCTGGTCACTTAGGGGACATTTGCACCAACGGTGTTGGTTTGGACCTCTTAGTTTTTTAATGATGGAATCCATTAGCATTGTTTAGGGGTGTAATTAGCCCTCTGAGGTTAGTGTGCTTACGAGGAGCATATAACGAGGAGTCTTGTGGTATTTTTACAAAAGGTAATTGGGTTGTCAAATCAAAAAATTACTTAAGACTGACAACTTTTAACGTTTGGTAATTGGAGTTACTATAATTGCTTTGGAGAACTAAACAAGGGGAGTGTGAAAAAAACACATTCACCACATCTCAGGCAACACAAGTAGTAGTCACACAGTTTGGAAAAGTTTGGAAAAATCAATGGAAGTGCTTTCAATGTCTGGATAAAAATGGTAAAAGAAGGAAGAGTATTCAATATAGAATATAGTCCAGATTATATTCTCTCTACCATCAAAATGGAGTATGAGAATTTCTTCAAATAAGTAGCAAAACCAATGTAGTTTAATACCAAATAATATAAAATATGCTGTGTTGCATCTATCTATCTTTCTGTCAGTCTGTCCATCCATCCATCTATGGAAATGTCCAAATTTCATTATGAATTTTTTGAATTCATACGGGTTCAAAAACTTGTAAACGATGCTGGAACCCAGAACGACTGAAGCGTTGCAAAGGGTTATTGCTTCTCAAAAGATACTCTTTTCAGTTTTAGTGCCACATACACTGCAGCTCCTCTGTATGTGTTCTTAGACTGGCAGAGACTAATTTGCAATCACAGACACAGCGATTAACTGTATATTTGTACCGACAATGGTATTCAGCCGAGGCAGTAATTTCTACCACAGAATCATGTCTGTGTTTCATGCAGTGCTGCCTGAGGGTGTAAAGATCACAGCTAGTCAGTATTTGTTTCAAACATGTCCTTGGGGCAAGCAGTTTTTTGCATACATTCTGAATTTAATTATACAGTGAAAGAAAGAAAAAAATACTGAATTCTTCAGTTTAATGTGTCAGATGCTGAACTCCTTGTCTTTTATGCTGTTTAATTTGCACTTCACCCCCCTTAGGATCCTTTTAAAAAATGTCAAATTACTGTGAATGTGCTCATGTCACAAAAGTTTAAGCTATTAGTAGCTAATTAAGGCATTCCATGTTTAATACCTACATAATTTTGCAGATTTTACTATAAAGAACATTGTTTTCCCACTATAGTGGAACATCTACAAAATGTTTGACGAGGAAAAGTTGATGGTAAGTTTTGGACCAACTTGCTGAAACAAATTAAACATTGATGCAGTTTTATAGTGTATAAATTGGTACATTTTAATCTTGTTCCATTTGTTCCGATGATGTAGGACAAAAAAAATAGGACAAAATGGAAGGACAAACATTTCTGGACTAATTTCACAAACGTCACTCACTGGAGGAGGTTGTGGGGGTGGGGGGGGGAGGGGCTCCTTTACTATTTAAATATAACCAGATTCGAAAGAAGTGTGGAAGAACAGCATGCTCCCTCCGCTTGAATGTCAAAAAACAGACTGTTGGTGTCCTATCACTAGCAAAAATGGTGACCTTACAGTGGATGAAATACCATCTGCTCAGTTCTCCAGCTCAACTCTAATAAGCACAGGATTGTTCACAAAGACGAGACAGAAAAAAAAAACAGATAAAAAACCATTTGTAAGTCTGGGCTGGGGCTATCTGAATGTCAATGAAGGCCCCGAGTGTTCTGCAGTGTTCAGATTGGAGTCTCAGACAATAGAGCCTGTGTTTGTTCTTCCTCAGAAAGTTGGAGGACAGAAAAGGGGGAAGAAGAAGAAAAGGCGAGGTTGTCAGTTGAAGGGATTACGCATTGTAAGAAGTATGATCATTCGTCTCTGTTTCTGTGTTGAGTGTATTTCTTTTTATGTACCAGGATCTTTAGTTAAGCTGATTGTTTTTCCTTAAACCCAATAGTGATCTCTGTTGGAGGCAGCCTGGACCAGTGACTTGGCTGACAGAAGAATCACACAAACAGGTGGGTGTGGCGATGTGGTCAAACTTGGTTTCAGATATTTTATTAGCACAACAGCATAAAAGCAGGAATACCTTTTAGTCTGACAAGATTTTAGATGAGTCCTTTTTTGTTTTCTTTAAAGTGACAAGTTTTACTATTTCTGCTGTTTAAACTTGGTTGGGTTATGTTGTTTTCTAAAATTATGGAAAAGATTTAGCACTTCACCTTTCCTCACCGCAAAAGTGGAAATATCTTAGTCAGTTAGTCATTCAGATTTTCAAACTAATTCTTTTCATCTTTATTTCCTCTATGTTTCAACTTCAAGTCATGCTATTTTCAGGACTTTCAAGATGAAATTAAAATTGTCTTTGCTATCACGCTGTATTGCACTGTAATATTCAATGAGATTACATATTATTTAACAACAAAAATATGTAACTAATTATTAATACTCCAGCTAATTGCTTATTGGCTTTGCTTGCATAACCAACATTAGTCTTTAAAATATTAAAGTAACCACAGTGTGTATCAGTTGCAGCCATACAACTGCTGGTATTTATATTCATATAAATACCATAAATATAAGGAGACCCTGAATATGGTGAACTATTTCACAACTTAGCCCACAATGTAGCAACTATCCTGTACAATTTAAGTGAAGAACGATAAAAATTATGAGGAAGAAAAAAGTTAAACTGAAGTACCTGAATGGTTACATATGGTTAATATTTTGTTGTAAAAAACAAAAAAAACAACTTTTTGTTTTATGATTGAGTCTTCTTAAGTACAGTCCTAACAAACATATAGCAATTTTGATAAAATACTTAAAATTTTGTATTCCAAATGAACTTGATTTGGTCTGAATAAAATGCAAATTGCAAAAACTCCAAGTAGGGCTGTTGTAAACTAATATTTTAGTAATCAAGCAATCTATCTATTATTCTTACGATTAATCGGGTAATCGGATAAAAAAAAAGATAAAATAAAACATTGGTAAATCTAACATAACAGCAGTATTACTATTGCATATCAACATCAGTCCAA
>CAEGAE010072116.1:0-41963 GCA_903067095.1 Girardinus metallicus
TGTAACACTGAGAGGTGAGGCGTGGAAGGAAAAACTCAGCAAAACTTAGCTGTACAGCACACAAAGGTGATTTATTAGGCCTCCATCACAGCACAATTGACTCAAAATGGCAGCTTTCCCATCAGTCCATTCTTCTCTCTGCTACAGACAGCAGTCCACCTTTATACTATTGTCCCCGCCTCCTCAATTTACCCCCAGCCAATCAAAGTCCAGCCACCCTGGCTCCTTCTATAAGAGGGCTGGATTTGAGGCAGGCCTCCTCCTTAGCAGGGTTCCAATATGGCCGCTACAGGGACACACCCAAAAAGGTAACAAACAATTCAAACAAAAGGATCACACACACACATTACAGAACATCTTATTGCTTCTTAACATAGTATTAAACTTTCTGGTGGAGAAATCATAACTTTTATGTAATATACTCATTATTGCACAAATACATAGTTACTGATGAGGGAGAGATAGTTTGACTTTACAAACAATTTTTTTGAACTAACACCATTATGGTAGCTTTAAACTGACTAAAAACTGTTCAATCATTTTCTTACTTTCAAAAGTACTTATACCCCCTAAACTCATATTGTGTCACATTAAAATTATATTTCTATTATGTTTCACTGTGGATATGCTTATTACTTTTCAGCCAGTTTTCCTTTCCTCTTGACACTCATCCATATGGATTCCTTTTGTCGCTTTACTTTTTCGTACTTCTGCAGTTCTGGTTGTTTCACACCTGTCCATGAAATTAGCAAATTAAATTCATTCTCTATAATCTACTTGTAGTTTATTGTAAAGATATGTATTTATGTGACTCCATAGAATCTTCAAGCAAAAGGTCGCTTATAAATATTGAGGTTTGATCAGGGGTTATACTACTATGTTAAGCAAAAAAAAGTCCAAAACAGTTTGGAAAAAGAACGCAATGAAATAGCAATGCATAAACTATAAAATGGGTGCGTGAACTGATGAACTGACCCAAAGCCAAAGGATTCATTCTGAGGATGCAACTATTACACTGGCACAAACATTTCTCCGATGGAAAGTACAAATTAATAACCTCAATTACCCAAGAAATTATCTTAAGTCACACAAAGAAAGATTTAAGCGGTGGCTGGTGGTATTTGGCTAACAGTAGACCACAAACCTCAAATCTACCAAACAGGTTATTCTGAGCTGCCAAACAGCACAAGCTCAATCATCTCACACACTTTGCCTGACATTTGAGAACATTATGGGTAAGTGCACTCACAGTTTCCACCACTCTGAACTTTGTTATGGCAAACATATGAGAAATTGTTGATATTTGGATAACTTGCACACTTGAAGGAGGAACCAAATCCATCTGTCATAGAGTTCTAGGTCATATTTTGTCCTTTTGATGTATTTCTTTCTCAGCATACGATCTTTATTTTTACAGGTTACAGGTGTAATAATAAGCTAGAGTAGCTTTAGTAGCTCTAGTTTGTAAGTCTGTGCTGTAATAGGTACTTATTTGCCTCAAGGTTATTTTATGGCCTTTTGAAACGAATGAGTGTTCTGAAATATGCTTTTGCACCTAGGAAAAGGTTGCTTCCCTGATATAAATCTCCAGTTTTCATGCAGCTGTCTTTGACATTTTCCAGCTGCTTAACATTTTTTTGTTGTTTTCAGTGTCACTACGGTGAATGTTTGAGATTTGCCATTAAAGAGCCATCTTTAAATATACAATTATTTTGTCTTTATATCATTGGAGCCTTTTTTTTTTGTATTTGTTTTGCTTGTGCTGAAAGCAAGCTAAAACAAAGGGCGACTTAAAAATTCTGACAAACAGATGAGATTTGCCATTCATCATCTGTGTTTCAAAATTTATCACACACAAGCTTCGGCAAGAACAACTTACTTGAAGACAAAAATATACGACCAGGTTTCCAACATTATATTGTCATTCAGCTTGTACATCAATGCATGCCACATTGAATAAAAGTCTGAAGGGTGCATTTGTCCCAACTTCAGAGATTCATTAAAAAGGAATATCTGAGCGTCAGATAAGTGATGACAGCTTCTGAGATTAATTTTTAATTTTTTTTTTTTGGGAGGACTGCAGATCAGGCACTGAGATCTTTCAAGGTAATACTGAAAGAGTTATTTTGCATTATCTCCAGTAATGGAACTCCATAAGTTATTGATCTGGAATATAGCAAAACAGACTCATCAACAAAGTGTTTTATGTGATCTGTGATTTATGTGACTTCTTTCTGCGGCTGTTGCACAGATGAGGTATTTTCATAGATTGGCAAATGTTTTTCAGTCTGAAGAAGACTTATGGACTGTCATGCTGCCAGAGATTCTATTACACAATCATGAAGTTTGATGACATTTGTCTTCGATTGTACAGTCTTGTAGAACATTTTTGTTTTGTTTGAAAAGTTTAGTTCTTACAGGTGGGATTTTGTTTTGTCCTATTGATACCCTAGAGTGTCCGTTCGCAGCAGTACTTGCTCCTTCAATCTCAATACTTGCTCTAATGTTAGATGTACAGTTGCATTTGGTTACAGGGCTAAGGTGAGCTGGCTGGCCTCCCAGTTGTCACTTGCTCTGCAAGCAGTTAAACTCGGCCAGCAGAGAATCAAGTCTGAAAAATTACTTCTCACTCAGTAGGAGATAGTTGAGTGTATTCAAAGGACCTTGTCACTTCCAATATGCTCTCAATGTATCTCAGCCATTGCTGATCCAAGGCCTCGATGTACTCTGCTAGAAAACCAATGTCTACAACCCCATTCTGCCACAGTGTGCAAGGAGATTGTTCCTCCAGAGGTCATTACTATGGCAGGATTTAACAGGTTGCACACATCAACATACAAGATGGCTGGTAGTGGCATACTCTGTGTATCTTTCAGGAATGTCTTTGATTCTGTGATACAAAGAATAAATAAATAAATAACATTAATAATTGTGTCAGTGTCTGGAGAAAGACAGCTTTTGAACTAAAACAAATACTGTTTTAGTGAAAAAAACTTTTTTTTAGTACTGCTTTATAAGCAAATACATAATGCCATTGTATGTATATATGAATTTTCTAGCTTGGATACACAGAATATTTTTTGTTTAACATCCTACAAAATTCGTCAGGGTGTCTAATTGTTTTAACATAGTAACTAGGCCTAATCCCATCCTTGCTTATTGCTTGAGGGTTCCCCGTCCTTTAAGTTGGCTTCTTCTTCTGTTCTTTAATTGGATCTAAGGGAAGAGTTGCAGCAGGACCAGATGTTTATTTTATTTATTGATAATTTATTTCAAGGCACTCCACATGCAACTTTTGAGTGACCTCATGTATTTAAGCTTCTATTGACATTAACTTTATGGATTTGGTTCCAAAGCCAAGTTCCACAATCTGTGTTGTCTTGGCTTATTTTGATTTAAATCTCATTTCAAAAGGACAGCCAAATAACTCAGAGGAAACAGTTTATTAGATTTTCTCCAAAAGGGTTTGATAGTCAAAATGTGGTAACAGATTCAAACTCATCTATGAATTTTAATTGTTTCAGAAAAAAATTCTGCATAATGACATATGACATCCAAGGTATTACTGTGTATGAGAACACAGATGAGCTGGGTAAAACGTAAGTAAACACAAATTTTTTCAGAAAAACTGAAATGAAAATAAAAAACACAACATGAAAACATAAATATATGCAAAGGTTCTCTGAGTTTGTTACATTAAGACCCTGGATTCTTTTACTAGTTTGTGCAAATTATAGATATGTCAATCACAGCAAGTACTGGAGGGTGACAGCTACAGTAACTTATGACTCATGTACACTAAATTAAACTAAATTTCATACTCACGGATATTAACTAAAATGTTTTGTTGCAGTTACATTATTGATAAGGCTTGGAAATATAACTAACACAGGCCACAAGCCTGCAGTAGCACAGCAATACAATTAGCTGCTACAGGAATTTAGAAAAGCAGTTTAAACTTAAGAATTTTTGCTGTATGAGCAAGTTCATTCATACCCATCCTTACATTTAAGAACCTGTAGGGAAAAAAAGAGAAGTAAAATCACCATCCTGGTTCTGTATTGGCCGAATAAAGCATATTCCAGAAAGCATTTTCAGCATCTACACTTGTTTTGATCTAATCACATTCAGAAAAGCACTACTTTATGATCTTACAGTGTCAGCAGAATGTGATATAGACATAAAAACCATGCTGGGATAAATGTTGCATTAATTGCTTTTGGTCGGAAGGAGTGGGAGTGTGATGACACACTGCACACATCTGTCCTGCTGAGTCACAGGTTGTGCCCTGTGAGCTCATCTGAACGGCTTGTGGGTGAATTACAGCATAATCTATAATGGGGAGGTTGTGGTTGCATAAGAACTGTAATCGTCAAAGGCCAAGAGAAATATTAGACAAAAAGATAAGTCTCTTGTAAAAGTTTTTTGGGGAGTTTCATTGATTTTCTCAGTTTCTATTTTGTCAGCTATGGCTTGATTGGCCATAAAAACCTTCATAGTAATTTTTTTAATAGCAATTTCTGAAAAACTAGGCAGGTGTCTCTACTAACTGCCTAACATTTATTTTCTTGTATACGCTGATTGTTCAGGCTTGCTCATTTGAGGCGGTGCATGGTGTAGAGGTAGAGCAATTGCTATATGTAGAAGAGTTTTCTGAAGTATACATTTACTCAGCACAAACTAAGGTCAAAATCAAAGTGTCATGTATAGAGGTTGAAACTCAGTGAGCTCAATGGCGTATGGTGCGTTTGAGTGGATGATGTATGTGACAGATTTGTCATGTGCAGTGAAAAATAATCTAGAGAGCAAAAGGCAGCAGCATACTTGTGGAGGAAAGCAGAGACAAGGCAATAACTGAAGGTTTTACCAGGTGTCCCAAGTTAGTAAATATCCGATCTAAGTGTTGTAACAATATACTTTGTATGCCGCTGTCAAGGTTTGATTCCTGACCCTGAGACCTTTGCTGCATGTCTTACCCTCTTCTCTCTCTACCCATTTCCTGTCTGATCTGCTGCAAATAAGGGTAGCTAATGTGTGAAAAACCTTAAAAAAAAGAATAATGCTCATTTGCCTGGTTCACAGCAACACAATGGTCAGTGTGCATCTTTGTCTAAAAGGTGAGAAGTGTTTGCAGGGAGCAGATCGATGTGTGGAAATAAGTAATTTCAGGGCTTCTTTGAAAATGAAATCTACTTTTTATTTTTTAATAACACTATAAGAGGTTTAGAGCAATTTCTCAGAGCCTTCCTTTGCTCTTCTCTTGTATTTTTCTTGCCTGTGAGCCACAGATTTAGAAATGCCTGAGAGACTTTAAGACCCACATATGAGTCCCATGCATTACAATATGTGTAATTTCTTTTTGCCCGCCATGAACAGATGTCCCTAGGTAAGGTTCATATTTATAGATTACTCAGACCTTTTGAGCTTTTCCTTAAACCCGTAATCTGACTAATCATCTGTCAGGCATTGAGGCGGTTAAGTTAACACTTTATGTGCTGCTACTACTCATAACACAGGCTTTGTTTCTGGAACAACAGAAAAGTTATGTTCTTTTTCAGTTTCTCTGATGTGAAAGCAAAGGGAAACAAAAGAGTCATAGAATTTTGCAGAATTTTGACATCAGTTTCAGAAAAGGTTGTTGTCTAAAAGCAAAGCAAAAAGGATCGGAATTTCAAATGTGGGCAGATGCTGCAAAAACAAGAAAGAAAGACATTTTTAAACATAACTGTCTCCTCCTTCTTCATAATGCTGCAGTTAAAAGGTTAAGTAAAAAACCACTATTGAAAAGCTCGTACTAATTCAAATTCCTTTGCCCTTTTCTGTTTTCTCTGAGCACTGTCTCACTTCGCTTCTCTTTTTCATCTTTCAGGAATTCGCTCTGAAGCCTGTGGACCTGAGACGGCCCGAGGGCTCTGACATACACCAAATCCCTGCCCAGGGGAATGGTGGAGATTAAAAACTTCTGATTGAGGTAGAGAGGGAAGAGACACAAAGACAGGGAGGGAGAGACAGAAGAGGAAAAAAGCTTATCGTTCACCTTTGTTCTTGTTAATGCCCTGAGTGAAGGATCTCCAAAGAATAACAGAAGACACAAAAACAGCTGCCCACAACAGTGGTCAAAGGATGGAGTGAGTAAAAGAAAAGAAAGAAGTAGGATTACATCCTGAGAAAGAGCCAAGCTCATATTCTACTCTAATTGAATGCCTGAGAGAGGGCATGGACATGAGAGGAATCCTTTTCTGTGAAAACTGCTTCAAGAGGCAGTGCAATTAACCCTCTGGCCATCATAAAATAATACCTGGCTATTGTTGTTTCCTGATTGCTGGTGTGGATTCGTGCTCGGACGGTGATCATGTTTCAGCCTCCAGCCTGTAGACCGAATCAGAATGGCTGTCAGAGAAACATCCACATTCTGCTGGTGCTGCTGCTGCTGCTTCTTTACAGCTCCCTCAAGGCCTCTTTGGCTGCCAAACCCAAAGGGCCAGGACAAACGCATTTGAACTCCATCCGCATTGACGGAGATATCTCCTTAGGTGGGCTGTTCCCTGTGCATGCCAGGGGCCACGATGGCAAACCCTGCGGGGAGCTGAAGAAGGAGAAGGGTATACACAGACTGGAAGCCATGCTCTTTGCCCTTGACCGCATAAATAATGATAATAATCTCCTGCCTAACATCACACTGGGAGCAAGGATCCTGGACACCTGTTCCAGGGACACTCACGCCTTGGAGCAGTCGCTCACTTTCGTCCAGGCTCTGATCGAGAAGGATGGGACAGATGTCAAATGCCTCGGTGGGGGAGCGCCAATCATCACCAAACCTGAGAGGGTGGTGGGCGTCATCGGCGCGTCTTCGAGCTCCGTTTCCATCATGGTGGCCAACATACTGCGCCTGTTTAAGGTAAGGTACTACCAGAATGCAATGCAGAGAAAAACACAGCAGAGAAAAGATTTATGATGTGTTTGCTTTATTGATCATCTCATACACAGCATTTGTTTGAATAATTAATAACTGAAAAAGAACATCAGTAGCTGAAGTATAAAAAAAATACTGGATGTCTGTGCGCCATGTCTGCAGCAACACAATGGACATTCCCATAGCTTCAGAGAAGAGATCCCATTGTAAATCTCATCATTCTGACTGTTGCCCCGGAGGACTCGGGTTGCTAGGCAATGAGAGGTATTGCCTGTCACAATACAGGAGTGATTAATAAGATTCCTGATTTCATTTTTTCCCCAAAGCCTTTCACACCATCAGTTAGGTGTTTACATTTGCCCACACTACAGAAAAAAATATGTTCTGTTCATACGCATTTGGACATTTGATGAATTATTTAACACATACTTTGTTTTCTTGCCAGTCAGCTGTTGCAAATGTCCTAGTTCTTTTTTCTTTGCTGAAGGTATGACTGCTTTACACAGGTTGGCTCGCCAGAAAACAGCATTTAAAAAAAGGAGTTACTGTCATGTTGTTGCCACAGATTTGTGGGTATTGCACATAATTCATAGTTATTTCAGTGATGCAGTGGATTACATTAAGTCACAATTGACACAAGCAACAATTTTTTGTCTCAGTCAGCGCTTGGACTTTAAAATTTATGATAATCCTACGCCTTAGTCGTAACAGGGTAGGGAGAGCAGGGAGATGTCTTGATATTGCACAAAAATTCATGTCTAGCATAAACAGACACTTCACCTTTTCTTAACAAGTATTGCTGAATGTTAAGCTGCCTCCAACTCTGCAGTGGGTTACAGGTGTAAAAAAAGGACACGTCTATTCAACAAGTAGTACATTTTTTATAAAAGGTGTATAAGCAGAATACAAGAAGATTTTCAAGTAAATAAAGCCAAATTCACAGCTGTCTGATAAGTAGTTAGCTTCCAGAGACAGGCATAGGCTATTTGCTGAACCCATCCATCTTCTGTACACTTTTGTCCCTAGTGGGGTCGGGAGGGCTGCTGGTGCCTATCTCCAGCTAACGTTCCGGGCGAGAGGCAGGGTAAACCCTGGACAGGTTGCCAGTCAACACAGAAACAGACAGGACAAACAACCATGTCATGTTTTTGGACTGTGGGAGGAAGTCGGAGTACCCGGAGAGAACCCACGCATGCACAGGGAGAACATGCAAACTCCATGCAGAAAGACCCAGGGCCGGGAATCGAACCCAGAACCTTCTTGTTGCTGAACCACAAAATTGTTTTAATCTCCACAATATTTGCAGATAAGTCATTAAAATAATCATTAGCTACATCGCCAGATATTACAACTGGAAGGCCTGACATTATAATGCATGGCGTTTCTCTATGTCTGCCTGCTTTATATTTTTTTCCCAGCACTCCTACCAAATGTTAATGGACTTAATACTTTTATTGCTTGAAGTGCTGTCACAATAAGAAAATTATGACCTATATATTATCATACCGAACAATTACGAAAGCGAAACAATACCATAGCCAACCAAACTGAATAAATGGAAGACGCATTGTGATTCTTTATGTTTTTCAATGTATTTTTTTAGAAAAAAGTTTGGACTGCTGCAGATTCCGAATAAACAAATAGCTGATCATAGCTTCTTAGGAATGTGGCATTTCTCTGCACATTCATAAAGTTGTTTTGGTGTTGCTATTGTGTTGCAGTTACAGTAGAAATATCTTCAAGGTAATATGTTACATTCAAATAAAGACATATCAAACAAAACCCCTGATTTACAACCCAGGATAGTCACGAATACTTCAGGCTAATATTTGCAATAAACTTTTAAATTGGCTTCACCTCCTTTGAGTTAGCAGGAGGTGTGATGTTGTTAGCTTAATGGTCTTCCAGGGTATGGTAAGGCAAGATCAGCTGTTTTACCTTCACCATTAGGTGGAACCATGTAAAACAATTTCCTATGTTTGTCCTGGTTAAAATAATTACTTTTAACTTAGAGTTAATAAGGTGTGGCTCTTTTTAAAGTCATTTTCACTTGATGCAAACAGTTTGGGATGAAGTCTTTGTGGCCTTATGGGTTAGCCATAAACTGTCCTGGTGTCTCACCGCTGCAAATCTGAGTTCTGATTTAGCTTTGCTCAAAACGAGAAAATCATAGATTATAAATTAACATTAAGATACTGGAGTTTCAATGTTGTTAATCAAGCCAGAATTATCCATTCATGGATTTATCAAAAAATAGATTGCATCTCCCAACCCTAATGTATATCTATTAGATGAAACGCTAAGATAGCAAAAATGCAAGAGCATATATCACCGGTGATGTTTTGGTTTGGAATAAGTTTGAAATATTCATAAGCAACTTTTTAGAGTGCAAGCCAGATACTGGAAGAAATTAAATAATGTCTGTTGCTGATTTATTGCCAGTTAAACATGTTTCTTGTTTGCAAGTTATTCAATTAAAGTGACATTTAAAGATGAGCCAGAGAGTTAAATTTGGAGCTCATTGTTCTATCTTTTATAGATGAACATCAGTGTATTTTTTTGGCTGTTTCTATCTCATTCAACAACAGCTTGAGGTTTAAGGATTAGGAAGAATGTTGTGTCATCCTTTGGTTGTCTGACAGACATATAACAGAGGAAATGGCTTCTTTTTGAAAGAATGCATCCAAGTTAATCAAAGTAAAGATTGATGTGTCACCAAAGTAGAATATTTTATTCCTGATACTGATCCAAGTAGGTATTCTGTGCAATACTAAATGATTTATCTTTTGCATTTCATTGTGATCATTGCCATCTGGAGAGAGAATCTGCAGTGGGACACAATATTATCACTGAGCTATCATTAGTGGACGTAGTCTTTCATTGATTGTAGGAATCTTTATGTCATAAGTGATAATTGCATTTGTGAGAGTAGAGTCAATAAAATGCAATAGTCCAAGTGAAACATTGTCCATAACTGATATGTAACTACAGTATTGATGAAAACTTACACATATAGACATATTTTTTATTTTATTTGGACCTTTTCACAATGCATTTGATCTGGACAATTCAAAAAAGGAAATTATGCTTTATAGTCAAGCTCAAACACAAACACACTCTGATATTCAATTAGATGTACCTTGACAAATCAGACCTTGATTAAACATCTTAGGGAACCATAGAGACTGTTTTATTATAATTCTTGCTGGATATTTAAGCATTCTTGCTTTCTTTGTTTCCTGGCTTATACCAAGCAAATATTCACCAGGTTTTAAATGGGATATTTCCATCAGTTTAAAAATAGCTTGGTTTTCTTTATGTCAAAAACAATTTCTGATGTGGGTTATGAATCATTGTTTTAGTAGAAAATTCAGATATGTTCAAGTTCCAGATATCTAGCTGCTGGGTTTGTTAATTTGGACGTAGCTTTTCGTTCTCATTATTTCATCTACTTTGTGCAAACAATGCATCCCCACAACATAATGTACCCACTACCATGCTTGGAGTGCAGTATTCCTATGGTTGACAGCCTTATTTTGACTGCTGCAAATACATTTTTTATCTCTGTGGCAAAAAAGGTAAATATTTGTCTGCCCTCACCATAAAAAGTGTCTTAAATGAACAAACTTGTTTTCTAGTGACATCTCAGAAAATTAAAACTTTATTATCTAGCATAAATTCACTGTCTAAACCATTTATTATTTTATTTATCTGGGGGAATAATTGGATTCTGATCAGAAAGAGTGTAATAGAGTAGATTAGATTAGATCTTTATTGGTCATTATCACCCTGCATAATAAAGTGTGAGGTGCCATCCTGTCAAGCAGAAGTCAACGGCAGGATGATGAATAGTTCAAACTGCAAGTCTTTTAAGGACAATGAAGCTCCTGTTAGCCTCTTCTCTAACACAACTAGCTAGTTTGTAACTTTTCACTCAAGGTTTGCTTTAAACTGCACAACTTTTCACCCAACACCATAAAGCTACCACTTGTTTCAAGTGCGTGTTAATGTATGCTTTACTTTCAGCTTCCTGGTATGCTCCATTCATCGGTATTGCATCAATACACTAAAAAGAAAAAATCTATATTCTCTTAAATTCAGTTAAGTTTATTTCTTTTTTGCTTTATTTACAATATGAGATCATTGGTTTTTTTTATTATTTATTATTTAGAACTAGAAGTTGATGTTAAGAAATTTACAGGTTAATTAATTTTTACTACAACAAATTTTAGAAATAGACACAGTTTGTACTCAAATTTATTATCGCTGACTTTAAACCAAGCGACACAATGCACTGGATGTACTGTACCTTATATGTACAGTACATATAAGGTACAGTATAATGTACATTATATGTACAGTACATCCAGAAACTACTCACAGCGCTACACTTTCTCTACATTGTTATTGTACAGACTTATTCCAGATTGTATTAAATTCACATCAACACATAGTAAACATAAACACAACAAATTCCTAAACTGAAGAAAAACAAACTTATAAATCACCAAAAGAATATGACACAACAACCCATAAACCTATATTTTTGTCTATCAGTTTATGACTTTATCAAATCCATTCATTCAATTTTATAAGTGTTATTTTGGCTGGGCTCTAAATTTTTATGAGGAGCTAAATGACACATATTTGCTTTTTATGTTTATTTATGTATAAGTTAATGCAATATTTCAGGAACAGCCTGCAGTCTATGTATTATTGGATAATCTCCATGATTCAAAAGTATTAAAATCTCATGGGATGTTTCCCGCTTGTGAAAGCCTCCAGCTTTGTCAGTAAACCCAGTGTAAAACACACATTAGAGTTCTCTATATCATTTATATACTTTTCAAAATATGTACTATTGGCTTTATTTTCCAATTAGGTGCTGTCCTGTACTAAAGAAAATACAAACAAGTTTACAATGTTGTTTTTTCTGAACATACTGCTATCTTCTGTGATGAAGTATTTCAGTAGTATAACTCACACAGGTAGTACTCAGTGTGGGCCGCAGTAATGAGCATCTCCCGCAGCGTGCTCCTGATCCCACTCTCACATGGAAGCCTCAAATCCTTTGTCATTAACACACTGCTTGTTCTTTATTCATTAATGTGCCTCAGCATTGTCCTTGCATATTAAATTTGCATTTCTCTGATCTTCTTTCACTTCAGCTTCATTGTATACTTTATAAATTCCTGGTCTTACGTTGAAAAAGCTGAGGATTACAGAAGCAAATCCTGTCTGTCTGTCAGCGTGTCGATTAGATCAACGTGATGGGATTCTACTGTTGAAGATCACGTGGGTTTCTGAATCACGTTACTGACATCAAACATTTTCTAATTCTCTGGCTAATTATTCAACATCTAATTTAATTGAGTAACAGACATAATAAAAAAAAGAAGACAACTTTTAACATGAGATAAAATGATTGATATTTGTTGTTGAGCTCATATGCCTGTTCAGTAATTTAGCAGCAAAATTGGTTTTTGAATTATAAATGTTTATTTTGTCGATATGTGGTTTTCGATTAAAATTGAATTAGTTTTGACAAATGTATTACAGACCCTACACTTCACTATATCAAAAAATGTAATCAACTTCCACCTCTGATGAATTCATATATACATATTTAGGTCAACATGATCCCATATGGTTCAGCTGGACCTGCTGAGGTTTTTAACTTTACAGCCTTCTCATAATGTCGTCTGCATCAGCAAGTCTTTTACTGCAGGACCCAGGTTGCAGAGAGAAGGACAACTGCCTTTACTAGCTCTGCAGCCAGACATAAATGTTTGCTTTGAATGGAGCCGATGCTTGCACATAAACACCATCTCAGCATACTGATGAAGACAAGTGGATTCTTGGACATATAGGCATGCACATGAGCACGCACTTGCATAGGCACACAGGCGCTGTGCAAAACTGGCAGCATTCAGGGACTCACAGTGTGCACATAATTGACACAGAGAAACAAGTGAACACCAAAAGCAATCAGGCACATTTGCAAGCAAACTCCTTTTAACCAAGCAACAGCCACTACCTTAGCGTAGCTGGCAGGTTTACAGTAAAGTGTTTCCTCAGCACACTCAGATGCATACAGATGTGGTCCAAAGCAGCTCGATGAATATTTTACTTTAACCTTATGTAATTCCAACACAGGGACTTGCAGCTGCAACTCAAGAATATTTTAGTGTTGTTCAGAGAAGTGGGAGCTGCTATGACAAGCATTCAGGGAAAAGATAATTCATGATCACACACGAGCTATGTCAGATGATTACATTATTCATTTGCCTTGCAGATTTGCTCATAAAGTTGCCACACATCACCTACAAGGCAGATTACACTACCCGTTTAGCTCAGCAGGAGGTTCTGAAAAAAGGATTTCCTTTTCAACTCAACCATAACAAAAGCCTTGTTCCTGTTCACTGGAAAATAAAACTGTTTTTATACATTTACTTCCTTGACTTCTGTGGTGCACATCAGTAGCTCAAAAGCCAGGCAGTGACCCAGGTTTAAGAAGCTCAGAGTGTTCCACCCTTTAATGCTCACTGGAAATCATTTCACTGGCTCCTCGTTCTGACATTACAGTTTGCTACTGCCCTGAACAAAGAATCTGATTCGCTGACTGACTGGTTTTTAAACGATGCATTGGAGAAAAATTCAAGAAAATGCATGTCTATATTTTTGCAAGAACGAAAACAAAAACTCTTCTTTGTGTTGATAGATCTTATCTTTCTTTCATTTTCTAAAGATCTCAGAAAAATTCAAAACTCATGTGTGAAAATAAATGAAATATATTTTATGTAACTATTTGGCTTGAATCTAAACTACAAATTATAACTAGTTGTCAGACAGTCCCCCAGGCTGGGATTTTGTGTCTCATTCACTTAGAAATCATCATGAGTTTTTTTTTTTCCAAATAAACGTTCCCTAGAAAATCATCAAAATCAGCCACAGTGTTTAAAAATAACATGTTTTATGGAACATCAGCAAATACAACTATCTTGTCTGTTTTTGGAGAAAAGTATTGAATACGGTGAAACAAGACATGTCAGAACTGAACAATGACTCATTTTTTAAACATAAAACAGCATTAGTTGATGCATGTTAAAAGCAAATATATTTCAGGTTAAAAGACTACACAAATACCTTTTTCTAATCTAATTCAACCTGAAGTGGCACATGTGTGCATTTACTCATTATATTTTTTTCGTCTTTTGTCATGACTCTTCTTGGAGTAAGCTCTTAAAAAGAAAACACTTATAGTAAAGCTACGATTACATAACATGTGAGATAAGCGCTGTCTGTGATTCAAAGTATCTACCTGCAGCAGGAGCCTAGCCGCACAGAAACCTGTAAAAAGGATGACGAGCCAGCGGTGTCTTTCTTGAGCTCCTTCAGTGAGAAAGCTGATCTGTTCTGCAGCTGTCTTGTGGTCAAAGCTGCACCGAATCCTCAGTTCCCAGAGGTCTTCACCATCTGCTTTGTTGCATTCTCTTTCAGCAAGTTAATGGTTATTTGCCCCCAGTTGATCTTCTGCTCCTGACTGTACCCATTTTAGCTTCAATTCAAATGCGTAAAATCAGTAAATGTTCAGCTTTTATGATTAACTAATGTGCCACAAAACCTCAGATATTTATTTTTTATTCTCTGCTGGGAAAATGGTGGAGGAGGAATGTTATCACTAACCGAAAATGCATAGAAGGGGTAAGACAAATTTAAAATTGTATTCATTGTGATAATAATAACTGATTATTATTTGTAACAATAAATGCAACAAGCCAAATCTGTCCCACCAAATATTCTTTTTGGCAATATTTTGTCTTGTGGAATTACTTGATTAAACCTTCCTCACGAAAATCATGAAGGATCAGCTCTCTGATAATTGAATAAAAAATGCAGTAAGGAGGTTCACATGCTTAAAACAAAATCTATGTAGTGTTATTTGTAGGGCATGAATTTGTGTTCTGTACAACACATTTTACTTACTTCGTGGGTGAAAGTGGGTTACCCTTTTAGAGCGTTTCATTAGTTCTAAGGAATCTGGATTAAAGTAGATTACATGGTTGTATTTTTTAAATCAGTTTTTAAATATCCAATACTCCTCTTTTAATTTTCCCCCAGCATGATTTCCCCCATACGATGAATTTTGAAAACCCCAAAAATGGGTCATGAAATTTCATGCTTTGTCTCACCTTGTTCTGATGGTTTCTATTCTCCTCATAAACCTTCCAGTGACACAGTTTAATGACGGCTTGGTGCCAAAATTGATTTAGCTGCTCATTTGGGGGAGTGACAGTTATATCAAGATTAACTAGCCCGAGCCCATCCAGGCGTCTCGAGTCAACCAAGCCCTCTCATTTAGCGAGCAAGTGACAACATGATTGTTCACATTGACTACTTTATATTTTTGCGTGGACTTTACCTTAAAAAGGTGGCATGTTTAAACATCAGGGAGAAATATAGGTGAAGGTGAATTGTCGTTTGCATATAATGTGACGCCTAATTACAGAGACATGTTTCATGGTATAAATTACTGTCACGTTTACTCATAGGAGATCAGTATGAGTATATTTCATTACATTTTGACAAATGATTTTGTCTGTACCATTTTTTTCCTTTAAAATGGGAAAACCAACGGACACTGAAAAATTGCATAGAGCGCTGTTACTTTGCAATTTTACAATGAGAGCTATTTTGGCCAGAGTACTGTAAGTCATTGTGGAAGCTGCAGATAATAATCCTGCTTAGTGTAGCAGGGTGGTGATTTTCCATTTTCAGTCATTTTCAATCCTATTCTTTCCTCTTCTGTATCCCGTCCTTTGTTGTTTCTGTTTTCTTGCTATGCCATTACCAAAATATTCACTGATTGATAAGCTATCAACTTTGTTTTATTACAGTTGTCTTTTCTTTGGTATTTAAAACACATAAAGTAAAACACATAAAGTAACAGATTTAGTTTGTCAAAGGTTTATGCTTTGATCAGTTAGATATCATCAGATGGGATCACCTGTTCATTTTTGCCAGAGGATTTTTCAGCATTATCCATGTTATTTCATTCTGCTCATGCACCAGCTGCTTGCACCTACAGAGCCAGGCTGATTTGACCTCAGCATGAAGGAAATATTCTGCTGGTAGTTTTTTCTTTTGTTCTATTCTACTAAAATCCCCAAAATTCAGCTTCTCACCAAATTATCACTGTGTATTATAGATCTTCAACACACAGGGGATCTATTGATCTTATCAAATTTCAATGCTTTTGTTAGACTCTAATACATAGAGTTCTCTGCTTTTTAAGCCAATTTCCAATTGGTAGATAAAAAAGTTCACTATGAATTTCTGGCAGATATTTCTACAGCTAAAATTATGCATACTCCTTGCAAATTTATACTTAAATTTTCAAATTTCACAAACATTTTTTAATATAGTTTAGAGTGGCCCAGCCAGGATCCAAACTTAAATTCAAGATAAGATTTGGATCTTGGAGACATTGACAAAGTTGAAACATCAGAAATACAATTGAAAATAGGCAAAAGGTTTATTGGCAAACATATTAAATGTTTAACTGGTGTAATTTCAATGAAGGTTGTTACATTTTAATGTTGAGAAGGGTATTAAAAGTCTTAATATATTTATTAATGGTACAATAATACATGTCAGTGGTTTGTATGGAAGACCTAAGGCAGGCAAACGGTAGATTTAAAAAAATATATTTGATGAAAAAGTTACAGAAAACAAATATCAACAATTTGATTCAAAAGCTAAAAATACATAACAAAGGGTAGGAGAAACATGCTTATCCAAAACAGAGTGAAATATCTACTAAGATGAGATGATCAGTGGAAGAAGACACTAATGAGGAAGAATAAGTAAACAGCTACTATACAGAGTAAAGAGGACTGATCACAGAAAGGACCAGACTACCCAAACTAAAACAGGAACTATAAATGAGAAAAATCGTAAACTAAAGACCACAACGCTAAATCATTAGAAACTTAACTCAATCACAGAATGAACGCAAAGTGCAATGCATCATGACTATACCCCTTGCATCACTAATATACTCTTATTTTGTTTTTAGAAATGCCTCTGTCATTTCTAATCACACACAAGCATCTTGTTTTAACAAATATTAGTAATAGAAAAAAATGTGCACGCAAAAAGATTAAAATTTTAATTCAAACTTTTATTGTTAATGAAGTTTTTGATCACAGACAGATGAGACTAATTGGTTGAAATTATCCGCCTTAAATCACCTAATGAATCATGTAAACTGAATATGACTGACTGTACCTACAAAGACAAGTCTTCAAAAATGAAATGTACAGTCTTTCTTTATCATCCTTGATGTTGTTTGAACACTATATATTTGTGCATTATGCAAACAGTTTTGCTGGCATATGGTGTGTAAGCTTATGTCTTTTTGTTTCCTTTCCCACAACGTCTTAATTCATAAATAATCTCTGCAGGAGACATGGTTTTCCAGGGGTTTCATACTTCGCAGTCTTCATTCAATGTTTTAGTGTTTAGATTTTTGACTTGAAAATAAAAATAATTAATTCAGCACTAGCATAAGTAATTAACTGATTAAACATGCTTCAAGTGCAGTCTTTCTGCTCAATAAAATAGTGTGCTATTTTATTATTGCTGATTTTCTTTTTATTTTGCTGCTTGGTGAGTAAGTGTTGATTCATCGTGACTCATTCTTCTGAAAAAAAAAAGCAAACACTACTACAAGGCATGCATTTTAATACTAATAACAGATTAATATTATTTCAGAATTGAAAATAATTTCTCATTTAATTCCTTGTGATTCGTTTTCTTAAGAGCGACCTGATTCTCTTTGCTAGTTTCATGCAATAAAAGATACATTAGTGGAGGCAGGTGCTGGCTTGTAAGACTTGTCTCAGCCACATGCTGTTTATTCCTGCATAATTGTTTTACTTCATAATCATATTTTGTTTAGTTATAATCTCCCCTTGCCAAACACAGCCAAATCATTTTTGAGACAAATTAGACATAACAACATTTTTGTATTTTGAAGCGCTGACAAACCTCCATTGAGAATCCTGATCCAGACATTCAGCCATCTGTCTGTTTTTCTGAGATGCCAACCACTCATATGTTTTGTATGTGAACCTGGGTTTCTGCTTTAAACATAGAAGTGAAGGTTTGGTGAGGAAGAAGTTTCTTTCTGTACTGCAATTTATATTAATGATTTTTAAAATAACATTTTCATTTCATTGGAAATCTACATAAAAACAAAAGTCATTAGAATTAATTTTTTCTGTAGGTTTTGAGGTAATCTTTAAATAAAACACATGCTATGAAAAACTATTTTCCTTTTATCCCTAAGAATATCTCACACCAAACAAGACAATATGGGAAAAAAAAGAAGCATTTCCAAAAATTACAACAAAATGTAAAAAATGTACTAAATGATTGTTCTTTTTATCCCCAAAAATACAAATACCAATTTAATTAACCAGCAAGATGTACAATATATTGCCAAAAGTATTGGGTTACCCCTCCAAGTCATTAAATTTATTTGTGTTTTTTTTTTTTTATTTGCTTTTCACTCATGAAAGATTCTCTGAATGTCAGTGAAGTCTAGTGTTGTACTATGACAGGATGCCGCCTGTGGAAAAAAAAAACTATTTCATGAAACTTCTTTGCTACACAGTTCCACAGTTAAATGACAGTGCTATCACAACAACATGGAAGCAAAATAGAATAACAGCAACTCAGCCATAGAAAACTCATGGAGCTGGGTAAGTATGCCGAGGAACATTGTAGGCAAAAATCCAACTGTTTGCAGAGTCAATAACTACTGATCTTCAAACATCTAGTGGTTTTAAGATTAGCTCAAGAAAAGCCTGTAGAAAGCTTCAAATGATGAGTTTCAGAGCTGAGCAGCTGGATCAAAGCCTCACATCACCAAGAGCAATGCAAAGAGTCAGACACAGTGGGGAAAACACACCACCAGTAGACTGTAGAACAGTGGAGACATGTTCTCCCAGTGACTAATCACAGTTTATCATCTGGTAATACAGTGGAAATGTCTGGGTTTGGAAGTTTCCAGGAGACTAGCGCTTGCCTGACTGCATTGTGTCAACTGTTCAATTTGGAAGGAATATGGTGCTCTTTTGGTTTGGAGTTGGTCCTTTAGTTCAAGTGAAAAAAGCTCTAAAGGTTTCATGTGTTTTCTACATTTTGCTCCCTCTGCTCCTGAGTCTGGAGGACCAGTTTGGATCTATTCCTTCAAGTTCAAACACGACGGTGCCCGCGTACACAAGGCAATGTCCATAAAGACATGAAAGAGAGAATCCGAGTCTCTGATGAGTATATTTTCATGAAGGGACACAGACAGAGAGAGTACTAGAGGTGGAGTTAAAGTAGGTGTAACACAAAGGAGGAGATATGCTCAAAACTTACCTAGAGCATTAGAGATAGCATTGTCTGCACAAAGCTAAGATCTTTGATGGTTGCTGAGTGGAATATAACTAAAGACCTGAGTTGGAAAAGCTGGAGAGAGAAACTAATAGTTTAGTTCAATGACAGAGTGAACAAAGCGAGGGTCGTTTCCCAGGAGTAATTCTTTTTTCTGTAGCGTTAATAGAAAAAAAAAGTCTGGTCAATAAAATGTTTCCGTTATACAGTACTGTTAGATGAAGATCGACAAGATGAGTCCGTGTTTAGCTGGGCCATAAGAAAACATGCTGCATTTTGTCTAAAGCATATGACCCAACATTACTGATTAGTTGGACTCTTAAGGTGGCTTTTATCTTAATCAGCATTTTTGGCCCTCATTTATAAAACATAGTCACCACTCTGGCAAGAATATGTAAGATCACACAGTGTCCAAGGTGAAGTCAGAGGATACTGTAGCTGTAAAATCACTATAAGATGCCTTCTGTGTTGCTGAGAATCTTTGCCAGGAAAGCTGATGAATCTGAGAGCTCATGTTTCATTTTCTCTGGCAGAATGTTGGCTGCCCCTTCCTTTCAAACAGACTTCTATTGGACTGGGACAGGGCCAGTCATAACTGCTTATCTAATATTGGGTGGGGTTGATTCAATCAGACTGTGCACAGGATCGCTCTTGCAGCATGTCTTTGGATGCTGCATCACCTGTTTAATTGTTTTAGGTTGCATCAAAAGCATTTTGGTGTGTACCTGATAATAACGCTTTTTAATTATTCTAAAATAAACTGAAAAATTCTGGACGGATTCACATTTGTAATGTTATCAGGTGATGCAAAAAAGCATGATGTAGTTTTGGTGATTTATTCTTTGTATTCCTTGTATCAAGTCCAGTAAAAACCATGTTCAGACTCTGTGTTTCTATCCAAGATAATTCACCTTCTTACTGTTGACTCAAACAAAACAACAAAAAAAAAAGATAAATAAATGTATCCTGAAAATATTTGGTCATTAATGTTAGGCATTCAATGAGTACTGTTAAAAATCAAGACATACAAACTACTTCCAATACTAGAATTGAAAAATACTTCACAAAATTTGTTTATTTAAAAAAAAAAAGTTAAACAAACATATCTTCTGAGGGGAAAATGAACAGTAAATGTCAACTATAATGTAAAATATTAGCAGTCTTTTTGACCTACCTCCCTAACTTGCCAGGAGCACAAACCCCCCCAAAAAATTTACTGAATATAACCTGAATTGAAGTTGAGCTGTTCTTGTTGAATTTTTCTGACTTTTTCCACATTGCATCATTTAACTAAAGCCCTTATTTGCACTGAGTTGACAGAAAGATCTCAGTGTACAAAGATATCAGTCAGGATAAGGGGACAACAAGTTCCACAGCATTATTTATATACCATGGTAAAAGAAACACAGCCATCAATAATTGAGGAAATGCAGCACAATAATGACATTACGAAAATGGTAAACTTCCCCAGAAATATTGAAAACACAGGGCAGAAACTGGTCCGAGAGGTTCCCAAGGCAGCAACACTGAAGGAGCTGACAGACTGTGCAGCAATAGCTTTTTGTGTCCTACATAAAACAATATCTTCCTGTACTGTCCATACGTCTAGGCAAAAGGGGAGGGTTATAACACAGAACTACTTTTTTCCATCAAAGACCCCTCAAATACATTGGTTTTGAATCGCTCAATACTTTGCAGGAGAGTGTGCTTTGGTCTGAAATAAACAAACAGTTTTGGGAACACTTAAAAAAAAAGTTACATTGGACACAAAAACAATATTGGGCATCAATTAACAAAAGAACATCATGAGCTCAGTGAAAGATGATGGTGACATCATGATCTTTTGTTCAGATGGAACTGGGAGTTTTATCAAAGCTGATGAAATTATGAGCATTTCCTAGTACCAGTCTTTAAACAAAACATTCAAGTGTATGCTAGAAAGTTGAAGATAATACATTGATTTAATTTACAGCATTTATGTGAGTTCTAACTTTTATCCAAATCCAAACATATTTATGAAAGAAGAGTTGAGACCTAAATTTGACTAAAACTGTGAACTTGAAAGAAGAGGACAGTGGACAAAAGATGTCCTTACAATCTGACTGGAGAACTTGTGTTTAATAGAATGGGAAAACATGCCAAATATCCTGACTGATTCTCTGCAAAGAGTGCTGAATGAAATTTAACCAAAATGTGCTGCAACCAAGGACACTTCTGTGAGCAAACAAGGCTTGATGAACCTATTTCTAATTTAACAATGGTGTGTACATCTTTAAGTGTCATTGTACTGACATTCATTAACTATAATATTCTTCACAGTGCATATTTAAGTTGTGCTCTTTATGTGAAGAGAAAATATTTTTTACCTACTAACAGTAAACTCAGTTTGGTTCAAGGTATTTATTGTCATCCCTCTAAAGTACAGCAGATGATTAGCACTGATTGTTCTCTAGGTATTCTTCCCAAACAAAGAGAGAAACAAACTGGGTCCAAATTAGACTCTAAAAAAGACTAATTTGTCCAAGATAGTTTATAACTACCATTTCAAGCATTGTACTATTTTATTACCTGAAACTAATCTCATTAATATGATATTTTAAGACTGAACAAGAACTGGTAAAATACTTATCAGTTACATTATTACTGTTATTTTATTAGTTACTAAAAAAAGGAAAACGTTATTTGTGACCCTGGTCTGGAATTATGGCCAGCAGTGTTAAATGTTTGCTTCCTGGGTGAAGAAGGTTTGTGATGATATTTGTAACCTAATGGAAATATCAGATCCTGGTTAATGTCCTCTGGTTGCTTCTAACTACCAATGATATTTTGAGCTGCCTTAAACACTCTCCGGAGAGTCTTTCTGTCTGCAGTTGTACATCTGCAACACTGCACCACCTTAGAGAATGGAAGCACGCTGTCAACAACAGTGATATGCCGTTTTTCTGAACGTATGTTTGTGTTTTGAGACAACTACCTCAGATATCACTTTTCAAGTGAGGTAATTTTTCACGTAAGTCCCAGTAAGAATTATATTTCCAAGATTTAAGAAAAAAAAAAAAAGCCGTCTCCACTGTCTCTTAATCTCTTAATAATAATGTAAAATGAAGCTTGAACTGCCGTTTTCAGTAATGCATCATCTGTTCAGTCAGTTTGCTGATGACATATCTGTACTTCTTTCTGTATTTTGTTGTACTATCTTACTGACAACTGTTGTGTTCCTGGAGCTTTTCAATAACAACTGCAAGGCTCTTGGTCTAATTGAACTCTTTGGTTCATTTTAGGTACTGCATTCTTAATAGTTTTTGCAACAAGGTAGCCTGGCCATAGGCTTCCTATTTAATTCTGTTCCAAAAACATTCTTGGTTACAGCACAGTTTGGATTTGTTTTTGGATTCTCTCCAGTAGCTTTTTTACTGGGGCAATCAGCAAACAGAAGAAGTTGTAAATGATGATGTTGACTTTCTGTGCTGTTTTAGAATTGTAGTCTGCCTATAGTTTTAGCAATGGCAGCGGAGGAAGTGAACGAAGCTGTTCAGTTCATGTTAGCCTCGCTTCCAAATATCAAATTAACATTGACAGCCGCCTAGTTCAGCTCGGCTCTTCTCTTTTCTCATAGGAGGATGGTTGTTAACAGCGCATACAACTTCTGGAAAGCTTTCATAGCATCCATCTGGCAACTTACATACATTGCGGAAAAATGTTTCAGATTGGGTACAATTTAAAATTTCAATGTAGTCCACTCCTCCGGGAAGCAATTGTTTCTCAACAGCCGAGAGCCCAGACCCTCTGTACAAAACAAATAGCGTAGGACAAAGGGCTGATTTTTATCACACTGGCAACAAGGCATTGCAAAAAGACAACTGCTAGTGTTCCAGTTTTACAAAATAAAAGCATATAATAGTAATTTCAAAACAAAATGTACAGGATTCATCACTTTCACAGTGTTTTACAAAGAAAGGAAACATAAGATTTGAATTTCAAGTAACAAAAGCAAATTTGGTAATTACCTTGTAGTAGTGACTTTAACTTATCTTCAACAAATAAATCTTTTCTCCCTGGAAACAGCTCCTGTCCTGCCTATATTATATATCTGTCTGGGTGTGTTGTCTTCTCCAATCATGACAACATCTCTCACTTTGGGCACAATGCATATAGTTGTCTCACATGTGCAAGTTAATTTTAAGTGAATGAAATGTTCCCTTCACCAGCTATTCCAAAAGTTGGTCAAAAGTCTGTGATGGTATCTCCAGTGGGAGAGCGGGGTATCATAGATTTTGTTTGCAAAACAAGCAAACTTCCTCTGACCAGAAAATGAAAGCATGAAAGTGGTTGGGGCTCTGAAGAAACATTATTGCACGTGAGGGACCTAGAGTTTAATATGACTTTGACCTCTGTCAGCGAGTTGTGATGTCCTCAAAGCTCAGTGAAGCCGTCCACAAGTTCTTCAAACATGTTTTCACAGATCTTATAATTCTCTCCCAAAAGCTTCCATATCACACCCTTTTCTGTAAAAAACTTGAACACTTTAAATGACTTAAATGATTCTTTTGGATCTTGCTCTGTTCTTTTGAAAGTCTTAGCAATGCCTGAGAAAATAACTTTACACAGTCCATGTTCAACATGGACTGTGTAAGGGCCAGGCGTTAATGTTCACTCAGGTCTTAGACTAACCTTAAATGAACTGCTCTTGTGACAGCACAAGTCAAGAGAGCAATATATATGTTTTTTGACTGACCACCTGCTTTTACATACAAGGGTACTTAAAAGTCCAACCCTATGATTTGAAATGGTGGTGAGTCAGTCACTCAATCTTAATTTAAATGGACTGTTACCTGCTGTGCTGCTTTAACTCGGATATTTCTTTCAGAGGTAACACAGTGACATCAGTTTTACTAATTGTCTGCATTTTAGAATCCAATTTTCTCTCAATTGCCTGAGAATGTCTTGTGCTCCAGAAAGCATTATTCTCTTATGTTCTGAACCACTAGAATATCAGTGATGTGTTGGCAGCGCCTATGGATGATGTTCTCAAAGCCAAAAATTAGAGCGCTGCAGCCCTCCTCTGACTCACACAAGGTCATGCTTATGTATGATGGGTTTTAAATCATTCAGTTTGAAATTTTTCTAGACTCCTTGGCAACATCTTAATAGACCGATTTCTTCGTTAAAACTGTTCTCTTGAATTACTTTTACTGAATACATTTCTGTATCAGTGAGGTTCTCAGATGTTCAAAACAAACAGTTGAAATAAATGTTCCATACAGTTATTTTAGAATGGTCCTGATGTTACTGTATTTTTCAAGATCAAATAGTTGCTTGACTTGTTAGGACTAGTAAGCTGTATAACCATCTGATACTTTGACCGCAGCTCAGTGCATACCTCCTCTGAATCACTGTCCATGGCAACATTCTCTGTCTCTGTAGCTGTAGATAATGAAGCTGGTCCATGTCATCACAACTAGCTCCTCTAACCTTTGACCTCTGGTAGACAGATCTGCTGGCTTTGTTCTGCTAGAAATGAGAGACAAGGATTATGGGTACATGAGCTGCACAACATAGAGGTCTCTGTGTTGAGAGACCTCTATGTTGTGCAGCATATCCAATGAAAAACAACCATTTGATCTGTCCATAATTTCAGTTGATTCCTTTCTATGCTCAAGAGTTTGAAACAAACTATTATTTCCTAACATTACTCTGGTCAGTGGATTTATTAGGTTTAAAGTGTGACAATTTTATCTTCAGTGGTGATCTTTGACTTGGAAACTACAAAACATCTCACAGCTTCTTTGTTCTTGTTGTGTCCCTGAAAATATACCACAACACTATCTACTTTTTCAGAGGAGATATTCAATTTTATTGTTTGTGAACATGACTGGATTTCAATTTGATACTGTCTTGCCAAACCACTAAATAGGTCTGTGGGAGCTCTGACCAACAATGATTCCACTTTTCAGGCCCTCCACACTAGCAGCAGCAATTAGCAAACACCTGGTGGAACTGAGCTCATCATACAAACTATTTCTTAGTCAAATACTTCTAAGAATGGTTGTAAATAGCACAGTGGCAATAGAATAGGAAAGAATAAGAGCTTTTTAAAGAGATAGAGGCCACTTGTAAGGCATCAAATTGCAAAGTCAAATTTCTTGTAGTTATGTTTGATATATACAGCTTTTATAACAACTTCAGGTAACATTGTTACTTGATTGTGCTATACAATGCCACTATGTGCCTGAAAAATACATAATAACTCACTTTAAATTGTTTCTTAGCAACTCTGAAGTTATTCAGGAGATGTAGTTTGTCAGGTCACCATAGTAATCCCCATTGATAGTGGCTACCTTCTTAAGTTGCTGTCTCTTCAAAAATTTTCAGTGCCTCAATTTCCTCTTCACTCTGAAGACTCCACTTCCCAGAAGGCATGAAGCTGTTTGGAGATCTGAGCGTCCTCATATAGGCTTACATGCTTGAAGGTGGCATTGATTTCACTGAATGTTTTAACTGACCCCTGCAAATCCATCCAAACTAACTGTCTGTAGATACAAGTGAGTCTATTATTTTCTTAACTTTGCCAGACACAATCTGCCAGTAACAGTCTGCTCTTGTCAACACTGAAAGCTCTGTGTCATGAACTCTTCCACATGAAAATCAGCAAGCTGGAGGCCTGTGATTTGTAACCTTTTCCTGGATTGGTCCCCAGGAACCTTTATCACAGCTAATCTTTGCTTGGAGTTCCGTACATTTTCCAGCAAATCCCTTACAATATTGTGCTATATAATGACTGGAGTAGATGATCCAAATTATGTGTAAATACTCAGTGTTTGTTTTCTTATCACATGTAATATCAGGTACTTAACAACCTTTACAGAAATAACGCTTTTCTCACTTCCTCCATCTCACGGACAGTATCTATATTGTATATCATCCGAAACACTTAAAGTCTCCAAGCTGCGAATCTTTATTTCATATTCATCACAGCGCTCTCTGAGAGCCACCACATCAGATGGTTTTCTTATGAGTGCTAAGTTCAATAATTTGGACATGTGCAAACTGATCACAATACATTTTCTTACAAAACAGTGGCTAAGCAGGTCTATGGTGACATCATAATTAGTATCAGCCATAATTAGTATCTGCCATACAGCTACTGTTGCTGATCCAGTCAAGAACTCATATAAGTGAACTTGTCTGTTTTACATAGTGTGTCATTGTCCTGAACAGTTGTTTTATTCTAAAGCCAAAATTCTTGCCACAGACCTATTTCACCATCACATTATTCTATAAGTAGCACTGGCAGTTTAATAGTCTGTCCAGTAGGTCATCTAGCTAAACTTTTACCTGCATTGGTTTGTTGCACAATAACTGATTCTCGTTCCTCCTGAACTAAAACTTGGAAGCACATGGAATCTCTGCATCCAGAACATCTATCATTGTTTCCTTCTCAATTAATTTATCCAAGTCCAGAAAAACATTCTTCCTTAGTAGATAATAATGTAAGTATTTTGTGACATCTATGCTCACCTGTTTCAATAAGGGCCATGAACTTGGTGTTGGAGTATGGATGGTGCCCCTAGCTTTAGCTTTCAGCTTCTTTAGATTTTACAAAGTCACAAATTTACTGTGTTTTAGCACCAAAATGCTGTGTAGCTAGAGCTTCTCAGTAACCCCAAGGCTTTTGCTCCAACTGAAAACTTTTATTCTTAAAATCAGATTATTGCAGAATATAAAATAATCTGCTATATGAAACATTTAATTATACAGTAATTATGGCCGGTTGTCTATTAAATAACAGGAGACATCCCTGTTGTGCAGTGTATAAACTAAACATTTTTTTTCAAATACTGTTTTCAGGGAAACAGTATGTGTTTCATCATTGCTAAATTACTATGGTGAATGCCAGCAATGCCAGCAGCCTCAACATATCCAAATACTTTCTGTAATTATGGTAACATATGACATGTGCTAATATTGATGTTAAATTATGGCACTCTATTGATTCAGTATTGACTTTTGCATGCTTGACTAAGTGAAAAAGTGAACTCCATGATTGCATAACTTTCTTTAATATTTTCCTAACAATGTACAATTTAAATGTGATTTACTTAAACACATTTTTGAAAAACACTTGACTGTAAATGATTTATGTGATGTGGAAATCTTCTGTTCAGGCCAAAGATCTGATTGCAAATGTCAGTTTATTATAAAAGTCCCCTATCATTCTGTCCCCTGATGTTATATAATCTTGTTGATTATATTTGATGAGAACATTTAATTTTTGATATTCATGGCCAGTGTTGGTGATTGTTGTGCTCTGTTTTAAACCCAATCATTCCCACTCCTATCCAAGGGATAACAGATGCTTACTGAAGATTGCTGAAATAGACTAATATCATGCAGGGAAAATACCAGGCTTTGCTCGCAAAGCATAATAAATAGTCCACAGGAAGTCTGGGTACTTTCGATCATGAGCGTGATTGAACAGCAGATCGATTGTCAAGACGGTGTATTGTTGAGCTGAAGAGAAGTGAGATCTTGTTATGCCATTTTTACTTTTTGCAGGGATATCATTAAGTTCATTCAGTTGGACAGATTATAAGCTCTAAAAACTAAAAGCCTAGTGTTTCTCTACTCACAACTGGCAAATGTGGGAACGTAGAATGGAGTGAGTAATTATTTAGGCAAGCTTGTTTTCAAGACACTTTAGACAACAGGCAATTTGGTTTGACCTATAGTGATTGTCAGTCTGACACTAAAGTCGACAAATGCCAAACAGTGCAGAGAAACTGCAAACAAACTCTGCCTCTGTGTTTCCCCTTTGTGCAGGTGCTCTAGTGTGGACATGTGTGAATGTTTGTCCTCAAGTGCTTTCAACCTGTGCATGCTGCCTGAGCATCTATTTGTGAAAAGGCCACCGGACCAGTAGGGAATTGGGAAAGAGTGTTTGTCAAGCCTTCTGCCATCCAAATCTTTATGTAGTTTTCTCAGACTGAAGACAGTCTGCAGTGAGGCATGAGAAAGACCATTACACACATGTCTAGCACGCTCCAGATGATGAAGAGATCTGGGAACCATCCTCCCATGGAAACCGCCTCTGGCTAACATGCTGGATGCAGTGCACACAGACCCGAGTCAAGCCCTGGAAGGCTCAGCTGACATAACACACTCATGGTGGAGGCTTCCTGGAGACAGCCTCCTGTCTCACATATTAATAATTTATTGAAGTGAATAATAGGTCTCAGCTAAGGTGGGACAATAGAATTAAAATAATAGGTTCTCCAAAAGTGACTTTATGAAAAGACTTTAAAAATTATTTAAGGAGTTCTGCACATATGTGTAATATGTCCATTTAATATTATGTGGATTGAAGTATTAAAGACTTTTATAATGATGGTTATTCAATTCTTTTTCAAAGCTAATGTGATAAACTCATACCTTTCATATTTTGTTTCTGGAAAAGAATTAATCTTAAAGGAAGACATTTTTATAAGTCTCCTAGGTTTCCCTTCATCTTTCTGTGGCACAAAATGCCAGGCTCATGTTTTGTTTGAGAAAAACAGCATCAATGAAGCAATTAGAGGACTTTTGACGGCTAAAGAATGTTAAGTAGTCACATGGTGCGTCTGATCAATTCAGGCCAATATCTTGTCAGCTGCCTCAGCAGAGACAGTGTTTCTGTGTGTGGGTGGCTACAAGCACGGATCATGATGAAGTTTCCCATCATCTCACTTTAACTGTGATTCCTTTAAAATGATCAAACGGCATATTAAAATAATTCTATGTATTTCTTCACACTCTTGATGAACAATGTTAATTAAAATAAAATTAATAAAAATGAGTCCATAGCTTGTAGGGTTATCATATTTTGTTTTCTTCTTAAGCATTGAAAACTAAATCAGTTTTTACCAGTAGAGGCAAAAACCCTTTAGAAGTTGGTATCTGATTTTGTATTGGAGATAAATTTAAAGAACAATTTTTAAATAAAGTCTTGACTACATCTCTGGTTCAAAATCTATGCAATTAGACTGCTGAGACTTCAACTAAGTGATTGCATCCTGAACACAACTTCCAAGAGTCAAAAAATCTTAATCTGATTTGTAAAAACACAAAGAATAGGATTTTAAGCTTTTTTTAGCATTAGAGCCAGCTTAGCCTGACCTAAGTGTGAAAAACACAACAATTCAATGCGTGAAACATATTATACAGATTGATTACACACAGAGGCATGCTTCAAAGACATTGCCACTGTGATTGTATCTATCACTCACATAAGAGCCCCTGCAAAACCAAAATACATTTTAATTTCAAGGTGTTTGTGTTTGTAGGGGGTCATAAAAAGTAAAAATTACTCAACACAGTGAAAAACAGAAAAGGTGGAGCAAATCTGTCAGCACAAGGACATCACCTATGTGAACTTATCCATCCAAAATGGATGATAATAAAGGCTCACAAGGACAGCCAAGTGTCATGACGACCTTACACATTCAACAAAGCACATTGTAAAGGGTGGCGTTGTGTAAATAACATATAGAAATGCATCCATGTCCTTATTTCATTATGAAAAAATAAATCAGTTAATTTGATAATATGGATCATTTATAACAAACAGTGTTCATCCTCAAATTCTCACTCTATCCATCTCCAGCAAATAGTAGAAATTCTACTGACAAAGACTGTGGTCAGGTTGCAGGAAAAATAAATAAGCTCATATACCAGATCTGAAAAAAATCTGCTGACAAAAGCACTTAACCTAAGTAAGTAAAAACGAAAGGTCTCATTTTTCAGTATCAATGAAATGTTTGACACCAAATCAAAAGTCTGAACTCTATAAATAGTTTATAAGAATAAAAGGGCAGAACTGCTGTATTACAGGGAAACCTTGAACAAAAACACTTGCTTTCTTATTTAATTCATGTTACGTGATACACAGCGCTTCTTTAAGAAGTGAATAAAATAAAAGACTCACTCACTGGCATTATAAACTGTGTTTAAAAATACATTCAAAACACTTTTGGCATTAAAGTTATTGTTTGGAAACATACAATGCAACAACCAGACAGCAAAGGAAAATGTGCTGCATGCTGGTGAAATGTAATAATGATGCAATTGCAAATATCCTGGTCGTGTAATTGTATATAAACCCAGTGTGAAAGCATAGCCCTGACCTCTTAAGTTTTGAAAAATTTCACCAAAGTGAGCAGTGCTAAGAGACACTGATGGAACAGCCAAGCGTGGGGGTGAGTGGTAAGGGTAAAGTGGCATTGTGGTCAAGATGAGAGAAAACACAATTGGTGGCTTTGTTGCTATCTTTAGCAACTTTTGAGACGCCAATGGCAAACTTCAAAAAGAAAAAAACAAAACAGCAACTAGCCACAAGTGTTGCGCCTTTTTTCTGTTATTGGAGATTTTAGTGACGACCTGTGTAGCGCATTGGAAATGATACACACATGCAAAGTAAAGAAACACTATTGATCAATACTCACCTTGTTTTCTATTTCAACTCCTGACTTGGGGCATGTGTCTGCGTGAGATGGTCATACCTGAACATGAGGTCATGACGTAAACATCAACCAAATCCTGAGCTCATGACTAAGTTTGCTCCACACTGAGTCAAATGCTATAGGGCCCTAGACCTTTGGGATCCAAGTAATGCTTCAAAACTATGTAAATTCATGCATGAGATTTTCTGTTCTGGCTGCATTTGGTAAACAACTATCTCAAGTTTTGAACATTTTTCACTTTCTACTTGGTCTCTGCAGCCTAAAGTTATATGTTACATTGGGTTTGTATATATATATGAATGTCAGTAAAGATGTTTTTTTTTTTTTTTTTACTATTTTGAAACTGAGGAGTTATGACGACTTGAAATTACTCACATATTAGTAATGGCACAGTAGATGCTCATGCCTGTCAGGTTTTCTCAGGAAAGGTAGTTGAGTCATTATTCTTTCTTCAGCACTCCCAGGTGTTACATCAAATATGTGAATTCTTGTCAATCACATTTTTTTGTTTTTTTTTTTTTATTTATTTTTCAGCTTCAGCAAACTGTCAAACCTACGCCGTACATTTAACAAAGTAGAGAAAAGCTCACCAAGCAGAAAAGCTTCTGGCAGAGGGCTATGGAATGATGCAATGAGTTGTGCATCTGTTCGCTCTTCTGAAAAAATACAATGTAAGTGAGCCAAATATAGGATATGTTGGAGTAAACGTGGGTATGTGCTTTTAATGCCACTGCAAGGCTAGGAGCTGCACAGATAATACTACACCAGCAGTTTGGAGAGTTTAAGGAAAGAGAGGATTACATGACAAATGCAGTGTGGGTGTTGTAACTTTGAACAAGGTGTATGTATATGAAGGTGAAAAGTTGCATAGACTAAAATGTAAGTGTACAAAACACATGCAAGTTTTATTTTACAATTGTGCATAGATTTAATAGAAATGTACAATTTTGGCACACAAAAAACAGTGTTCTGACAAATGACACATTGAAACAGGGCTGGGTTTTTTTAAATATTTTTTTCTTTTTTACATTTGCTCATATTGTTAACGTTATTTGAATTTGCTGCATGTGGCCAAGAAAATCTGATCAAGGAAATTACATATAAAATGTGCCAGCTACTCAAAATCTTTAGCACAATGTCTCAAAATCTATATTAATAACAACTACCTTCTTGATTAACTATATTTTAAGTAATTGCTTTTAATTTATGAATGGTCATTTAAATCAAATTAATATTGAAACTGTTTTTGATGCTGATTTTTATCACTAATGTAGGTTGCTTTTAACTTCATTTGCATTTGAAACAATAAAAATACAAAGACTTATTGATTGATAATGTATAATGTTTCGAATATTTATTTGTTCATTCACTAATGTACTATTTGTTCATTATAATGATGACTAAGTGATCAATAGCCAGATTTTTCTTTGAATTTCAGATATTACTTGAGTAACATAAAAGTAATATCTGTCAAGTTAAATTTTCTGTGAAACCAACACTTTTCGCATTTTTTGTTGTTTTGTTGACAATTTTACAATTTTTATAGTAATTATGTGTCTGATTCTTTGTAGAATGTTACAGAAATTAAATATAAATTGCTCTTACTTGCTGTATTATACATACAATATATGTGCAGTGGTTAGATCAGTGGCTGTTGTTGTAAATGCACCTTATAAATAAGACCGACCCCACTTGAACTAATGCAAATTTTGTTTGCCACCAGTATGAGCACTGGGAAAAATTAGTGTCTAAATTTAGACATTCAAACTAAGTATTAGCTGTGAAATAGTCTTGAGACCTGTCTTTAACATAGTTTGACTCCAAGCACATTTTCACTAAAAAGGCAATTATGAAGGAACCACATTATTTGTTTCCCTGTAAGAATAGCAGTCAGCCGTTTTACAGATAACATCATAAAACCAGGTTACCTGAATGGGAATAATAAGGAATCGCTGATTAGTCATTATTGCACTTTTAGACTTCCTTAGAGATATGAACATTTGCAGCAGCACCCCATCCAACGCTGTCTGATGCATTCTGGGAAAATGAAGTCAGATATATCTCCAGATTACCTACATTCTCTCACAAGGCTCAAATGAAAGACAGATAAATAAAAGAAACATTTAGTCTCTCTTATGTCTACAATTTATAGATAAATTAGTATCCTCTTCACAGATCAAACATATTGTTTTGTAGGTATGCAAACAATACAACCTGGGTTCAGGAAAGAACAAAATGTTTGATTCAGTCAACTTGTGGAAAAGAAAAGCCAAACATGTTTAAGGCTTGAATTGCATTTTAAGTTTTTTTTTTTTTTTTATTTTTTTTTTATGTAGGCCTTTAATTATAATGTTATTCTTCCAAATGTACCATTTTTCATAAACCTATTAGATGAATTTGAGTCCTGGTGTGATCAACAATATGAAATTGACAAAGAAAACATTAATGAGCCTATTCTTACATGTCTGATCCTGGTATAAAACTAATACAAGCAGCATCTGTAAGCTACAATGCAATACAAATGTATCTTTGCACATTGGCCTTTTCAATATTGCTTTATCATTGTATTACCCCCTATTTCTTATAACTGGAAGAATATTTGGATATGTTTCTACCACCTCTGCACATCCAAAGATGCCCACTATTTGTAAAACTGTTAAAGCGCAGTAAGATTGAATTTAGAGTGGCTGTGAACATCGGTTTTTGATTCTTCCCACCAGTTCTGAACTGAATTTAGGTCAGGACTGTGGCTGGTCCTAACATCACACAAGAGTTAATATTAGAGACACCTGAGGATAAAAATGTTTATGTGTGGGTTGTTTAGTAAAGAAATAAAATAAAGTCCACAAGTCTTTCATCTTAAACTGCTTATTTCTAAGCTTCAAGTAAAAGCAAGTAATACAAAAATAATTTATTGTCAAGTAAATCTGTTTTTGTGCTTAAATACAAACAACTTTAAAAATCATTAAGATAAATTCCTTGCTTTTGGGAAAAAAACTTTAACACTGCTTACGACTCTGAAATGTTATAACATTCACTCATCTATGTGTTGAAAAATCTGAGATGCAGAAGTGTCAGAAGAAAAGAGCAAAAGCATTCCACATTTTTTTAACCAATGCCACAATGAGGAATTTTCTTGTGTCATATCTGTTTCATAAATGGTTTTGGAAGTTTTTAAGTTATTTCTGTATATCTAAGCAATGCCAACTTTTCTAATGGATATTCTCCAAATCTACATAAAAAAACCCCAGAACTTTATGGTCAGCTTTACAGACACCATTTTGTCCCTTAGCTTTAAAACCCAATCCTGTTTAACATGTTTCCACAGTCCTGAGCTGTTTCCTCATGTTCTTTCATCTTTCTTCTCCATGTTCTTAATTTCCGAACACAACGACAATGGAGGGAAGCCCCTGAATAGCTTGTAGCAGACATGTTTATCACCTTCTTGCAGATGTATGTGACGCTAAATCAAATCTTTTGTGATGTGATGCAGAGGAAGGAGATTTTCTTGTAGTCACTGCTAACACTGGCTACCTTTGACATTCAAGAAAATGATCTGAGGGGAGGGAATCCTATCTGGCCCCTACAGCCCCAGGAGCTTGTAAGTCATAAGTCAGTCAACTCCAGGTCTAAAAGTCAGAGCAGAACTTTTCCAAATCTTTTGCCTAAGGGGATAACACTCTTCTGAATCTGTGCTTATATATGTATACACCAAGAGGGAGAGAGAGAGAAAGAAAAAAAAGAAAGCGAGAGAAAGCAATTAACAACGAAGCTACTGAAGATGTTCAATGTGGGAAATAAAGACTTTATGAATTTGATGATAATTGAATTGTCTGGAATAAGTGTTGCATATAATTGTATTTTTGACATTTCGACGAGAAGAGCTTATTTCTTAAAAACTGAGCTCAGAGGTGAACGAGATGAAGTTAATTAAGCTTCTCCGCCTTCTAGCATTTGTAAGAACAAGTGGGAGTATCAGGATGAGGACTTTACCTTTTTATGACTAAAATTCCTCCTTTCCCACCACTTCTGCATCATTGCCTCCATTTTGCCTCCTCAATTTTACAACTTCAGTGTCAACAGTTTTGTTTTTATCAGAAAATGTGTTTTGTCAGTTTCCATTTTCACTTAACTCAGGCGCCTCCCCCATGCTCACATTATTTCATGGTGTTTTCCTCTGTGGCATAGAGGCCCACTCCCATTCTGTTTTCCTGAATTTTTTTTTTTTGCTGACTCTGACGTTCAGCTTTGCAGTGGCCAAGCGACGTGGCTGGTGTCTGATGCAGTCTCCCATATTGCAGAGATTGATAGCATTTGCTCCTTCTGCTGTGAAATAATAAAAAGTTCATTGTGTCAGCAAGGTTATTATCCAAAAGACCACTCAGAGAGGAGGAGTTATATGACTAAAACAGAGAAAATAGAGCCCATTGTCCCAGTTCTAAATTCAATACATCATTCCCAGTTGAATACAGTAAAATACGTTTGTTTATATATCACTGAATGGTTTAGCACCAAAATACATTAAAGATCTTTTGTTGTTGTATCAACTTTCCAGACCTCTCAGGTCCTCTGGATCAGGTTCACTCTGAACAAAGAGTCAGAATGAAACATAAAGAAACAGCATTTAGTTTTAATGCCTCTCTCTTTATAATCTGGAACAAACTTCCAGAAAACTGCAAAACTGCTGAAACACTGAATTCTTTTAAATTGGATTATTAATAACTGTAGTATTGATTAATTCTAGTGTGAATGACAACTTTTCTTTATTTTTTGTTTGTTCATTGTGTTATGTTTTATAGCACTTTGAACTGCCATATTGTTGAAATATGCTTTACCAATAAACTTGACTTGACTTAGCAGGATAAACAAACCCTCAAACAAAGATTTTACCTGTTTTCTGAAGGTGTTCTGGTCAAAGTTACTCCAATTAATCTGCCCTACTTTAAAAGGTTCCACTTCTGTCGGGTGTATTCATCTTCGGTGGCCTTTATCTGGGGCCAATGCAATTTTCTCCCCTATACATATCACAGACACTGTAACCAAACTCTGATGGTGACTAGAGAATGTAGTCCTTCAAAGAAACTCCAGTGGGTATTCATGAAAAATGCATGAGTTCAGACTGCACATGGATGCTCCCTTAAGCTGAGTCTCTGAAAATATGACAGTGACAAACAAGGGTCTAATATGTCACGATCACGATAAGGAAGAAGAGTTTCTGAATGAATGTGTGGGCGTAGTGCATGCTTATGTATGTAGATTACATACTCACTGAGGCTGGTCACAGTGCTTTAGGCTGAATCCGTTACCTCTACCAAATTGCAGATGTACTATATTTTGTGATCCCTCTCAGAACAGTGTTGAAAAGCTCTCATTGTTCCTTTTTTCTTGTTGCATGCTAAATTACTGATCATTAGCTTTCATCTTTCCCACATGTCTTTGAAGTAGAGCAACATAGAATGTAAATTACTATTTTTCACTCTGAACATGGATACTCACGTTGTCTGGATCTAATCTCACAGATGTTAAAAGAAAGGAACAACCTAGGAAAAGCGAAGCTTGGTTACTGTTGGTTGAGGACAGTGGTGATATTTTTCTAAAAAAAAATTTCCAAGCAGCATGTGATTTTGCATTGCATCATTGACCCACTGGGAAACACTAGCCTTTAAACCTTTAACAGGTTTAAAGGCTGTGCATTCACTTTAAAAACCTTAATCAAAGCAGCAGCTAGAAGAAAAAAAATATTTATTATAATATATGTTACAAATTCTTCTCTTTTCCTCCCATCAAAAGGGAGGAAAAGAGTTATTCAAAACTTGGCTACAATAACACAGTGCTGAAAGACATAGTGCATCTTTGGCAAATAGTGGGTGATGATTTTGCTTTAGGCTTTTGATTGCAATATTGGTATAAGCAGCAAACAAATCAGGGAACGTGTGTAGGGGTGTTCACCTAACATTGCACAGAGAAATGAAATAAATTGGAAAAAGTGTAGATTGTCCTATCTGCCACTGCAATAACGATCTTCAGGCACTTGTCAGAATAAATTTAGAAGTATTATTGTCTTTATTGGTCTTTCATAGCAACAAAACAGAGAAAACCAATGTTACATAAATGCCACTGAGGTCAAATAGAGCATTACCAATCACTGTTTGTCAAATGTCACAAATTCATATTTGTCCAAAGGAATGGAAAAGATTTGTTGGGTGAATCTTCACTACTTGGCCAAAATAAAGGATTTAACTGGATCTAACTAAGCAAATAGATACAAGCCTCTTATTGAATAATTACTGCATGGGTGATCATCTTACAACAAGTTATTTAATCCCAACTGATGCCATGAGAAGCTTCTCAAATCATGTCAAAAGTCAAATCCTGTGGTTGTGGAAAAGATTTTAGTCTATTTAAGAAGGCTCAAATAATTAGCATCAAGCAGAGAAAACATCCCAGGTTATTTGCAGGAACTATTAAAATTGAGTTAACAATTGTCCAACATATTAAAAACCAGAATTATAATCAGGAACCATCATTTTTGAGCAAAAAATGTGGTTGACAAAAAAATTCTAAATGACTATGATCGACAATCACTTAAACGCTTGGGGAAATCAAACTGATGAAAAACAACGATACAACTCAGAGTTATGTTTAATTGTGAAAGTAAGAACATTCAATGTCAAGGGAACCAAAGGGATTGGGACTGGACAGCCATGAGAAAATCACTAATCAGTGAGGCTAACAGGAGAAAAATCCTTCAGTTTGAAAGGAAACAGAAAGATTGGACCCTGGAGCAATGGAAGAAGGCCATGTGGTCTGATGAGCCCTGATTGACCCTGTTACAGAGGGATGGGTGCATCAGGGTAAGAAAAGAGGCTGTACAAGCCTGTGGGGGCAGTGTTATAATCTTGGGTAGGTTCAGCAACATTATGTGTCCAAAGAATGAGATCTGCTGACTATCTGGTTATAGTGCATGACCACAATACTCCAACAATGAATTTTGCCTTTTCCCATGCCACGGGTATATTCCAAGATGACAAGGCCAGGATTCATCAGGCTAAAACTGTGAAAGAGTATTTCAGGGAGGCACCACAGTGTCCAGATCTTAACTTGAGTGTAAATGTTTGGGATATTCTGGTCAATGCTTTGTACAGGGTTTGGGCTTCGCTATCATCAACTCAAGAATCTTGGCAAAATGATTGCAGCACTGGACAACAACATTGCAGAAGCTTATGGAAACAATGCCGTGGCAAATGCATGCCATAATAAAAGCAAAAGGCAGTCTGGAGTTTCTGACCATTTTCAATGGTGACAAGTTTTGGCCAGGCATTGTATTTAGTCACCTGACTTAACCTAAATTGAACATTTTATTAAAATTATTTTTACCTATATTTTACACTAAATGTTTGCACAATTGCTAACTCTATATTTATTTATTTGATGTCATATTTTGACTGCTTATTGCTGTGGTTTCACTAGTACATCCTTGCCAAATCTCCTTGGTAAAATGTCATTTAAACTGCTCTTTTCGTGACTCATCCCTGTTTCAGGAAGGAAAAGTTCACATTAAATTAGGATTTATATAAAGATACCTGCACAACTGTGAATTCCCATGCTCTAATAGCATATTTTAAAAAGGCAAGTGAATAACTCTGGATATGTATGCAGGGAAAACCACTTTGCCATTTTGATGGCTTGTATTGCCCACTGCCCCATTTCCTTATGTGGGAAAGGAAATGATGTCATTACACATTCCTCACAGATCACTGCTTCTGAAATGTCTCCTCTTTGAGAAATGGATACCTCTGCTGAAAAGACTCAAGTCCAAAAATACAATCTCTGAAAAAATCTTTCCACAACTTCTGACCTGGTTACTGTTGTCTCAACTGCCAAAATCTGCAAGGGTGCCCATGAGTCTGGGAATTGCAGAAGGAATCATTGAGATTACAACAGGTGGCACCTCAGCCAAACAGAAAGCTCCTACTTGCTAATATTTATGTTTCTTCTGCCACCTTGGGCCCCACATTTGCGGCACAATTCGACATGCAGCCTACAGTGTTGCTAAAGATTTATATCCCAGGTGGGCTTGTTCACAATATTGGACATATCTGTAATATTGGACAGCACATAAAAGATACTGATCTGTTTAGTTGTTATAATTCCATATGGGCAGGCCATTGATAAGGGCTGTCTAATTGAAACAGCAAGTTGAGAAAGGGATCGATGGGCACAGAAGAAAAGAGAGCTTTCCTTGTGAGAGTCATATTATTAGATTTCATACAGTCTGATAACCCCTTTGCTTTTGATTGATCTTTTCCATTTCAAACATTTAGGCCTTGGATCAATGGTTCTGCCCTGCAGCTATGACTGTTGAAGAAGTACCAGAATATGGTCACTTTCTACGACCGCAGTTTGAGGGAAACTGTATTGTCTTACAGTTGCAACACAGAAAAACTAGCTGAGCGACTTTCCTGCTGCCTGTCTTCAGAATCAAATTATGTCAATTTAAGAAACAGAAACATGTTTCAAGTTTTAAATAGGAATTAAAAAATAGCCCTACTGTTCAGTGGTTTTCACATTATGTCATCTGATCGCTCCCCAATGCACTCAGAAAAGATGTGGAATATAAGCAGAGCTAAGTGCCTATCTCTGATTCTCCCAGCCCAGTCTCTAGAGAGTCCCGTTGGAGTAGGTGGGTGTAGCTATATGAACCATAGGGTTGGATGAAATGTAATGAGATTAGTAAGTGCAGTACACAGGAGGAGCCATTTTATGGTCTTGCATGATGGGTGTAACATACCTGCCCTGAAGAGCTTTAGCATTTTCAGATTTGGTGCACAGTAATTTACAGTAATCTATGTTCAGTTCATCAAAGATAACAAAATCAGAGAAACGTCAGCGACAAAAAAACAACAGCAGGGGTATTTTGTATAAAGAGCTGCTGTTTTTCGTCCAGTCAAGTAGATCTCACACAAGGCCTTTTAGAAGTATTTTATTAATTGCTACCAAGTGACTACACAAACAAAAATACAATTAAAACAATCCAGTAATGGGGTGCTGTGGTGGCGCAGGTGCAAAGCACAACCCACATATGGAGGCTTTAGTCCTCATGCCGGTAGTCGCAGGTTCGATTCCCAGCCTGGCGACATTTGCCACATGTCTTCTCCCTCTCTCAATCCCTAATTTCCTGTCAAGCTACTTTCAAATAAAGGCCTCTAGAGCCAAAAAAATCTTAAAACAATCCAGTAACGTATCAGAATAATAATCTTAATCTATTAAGTCAGGACTTAGATATCAGACTTCAGACATAACTGTGTTCTAGCTCAAGTTGGAAATGCTTTTCGATCTGGTGATTATTGAGCTGTCTATTCAGAGTATTAACTATGAGCAACAAAGTCAATAAACAATAAGAACTAAATAAAGAACTCAAGTGGCATTTTATGCATTTAAAAATTGCAACTTCCACCTGTCCAAGTCAAAATACTAGTTTCTATTTGCAACTTTGGAGTAAGAAAGGACACCTTCAAAGTGCAAATAGAACATAAGTTACTCTTTAACATAAGTTATTTATGTTTGTCTATCTATCAAAACACTTTTGTATCTAAGTAAAGACCACCTAGAAAGGCATTTTCAGAAAATGCATTTTCATGTCGGTAGAAGACATTTCTTGTGTAATTTCAGAAAAAAAATATAGACATTTAGGAACAGAATTAATCAAAGTCATGTTTTCTTCAGTGCTGGTTCTTATGCATTTCCGTGTTTTACAATTCTTCACTTATTTGTTTGGTGAAAGTCCACTTCCTGTTTTCAGTCACATATGCATGTCTTGAATGTGTGACATTTTATGTTGAGCACATGTCAGGTACTTTTATTTAAAATAACTGTGAACTAAACTTAAAATCCTGCCAAAATGAAAGCACATATTGATGGACATAGTTTGAGTGCAAGTTTTCTCTCTCATTAGTGTGTTGCTTTTACTTGGCTGCACAAGATGGGAGAGTTTTCAATAGCCAGCTTTTATTTCCCAACAATTAGGCAGCCAAAAGGAGAGAGCAATCCCACTTTAGGACAGCTGTTCACACAAAACTGAATTACAAACGGGCTGCAAAGTGTGAAATGGGCAAATTGGCAATGCAATTTCTGTCCATGTGGAATTGAGGTCTGACTGACAGATTCAACATATTGATGATGTTCTCATGCCCTGCAATATGATAGCACAATCAAATACAATCTTGATAAAAACTTCTCAAATTAGTCAAATATCTTTAGAATTTATTGGTAAAAAATACACGTGAAATTAAAATGTGTACATAGTGACCATATTGAAGTATTTATTCATAGAAGTGTAAATTTAGATTAAATCTATACCTAAAAATATACTGCAGTAATAATAAGTTGGTATCAGATCCTTGTCTAAGTCTTGCAATTCAAAACTTGGCTACAATAACAACAATCTAACTAAAACCATAGACAAATAATGAAAAAAATCTAACAAACACTAAAAGAAAACCACAAAAATGTTTGCTCACTTTAAGTCTTCTAGGTATAACATGTAAAAATACTGACTAAATTAGGACGATAGGTTAAGTTTTGTGGTTGTAATACGACAAAATGTGGAAAAGTTGAGGTGTATAAGCAATTTAGCAAAACACCACATTTTATACATGACTTTGGAAGATATGCTAAATTACAGTAGGATAAATAGATAAAAAGTAATAAAAAAAGAATGATTAAGTGTCTTACATTAATTCTTTATAATTCGATTAGCTGATGTTGACCTTGTAATTCCTTTCAACCTCACAAAATGTGTTAATTTGTGACTTCATATTTGCCATATACAGACAAATTCCTTTACACTTCTGTCTTGGAAGTAACATTTTTAAATCTGACTTTTAGGTTATTGACATAACAATAATAGAAAAAATATTTAGATATTTCTCTTATTTTTCGTCTTAAATAATTTTTTCAAAAGGATATTGAAAAAATTCCTGTTTTCAGTCACATATGCATGTCTTGAATGTGTGACATTTTATGTTGAGCACATGTCAGGTACTTTTATTTAAAATAACTGTGAACTAAACTTAAAATCCTGCCAAAATGAAAGCACATATTGATGG